>PVJS01036744.1:0-20290 GCA_004027185.1 Glis glis | reverse complement strand
GGGCCTCACTAAGTAGAGAGAGAGAGAGAGAGAGAGAGAGACAGAGAGAGAGACAGAGAGAGAGACAGAGGAGCTGAGGCTGGCCGTGAACCTGGATCCTCCGGTCTCTGCCTCCCAAAGTACTAGGATTACAAGCGTGCGCCACCACGCCCAGCCATATACATGTCTTTTAATTATCAGTACTGGATAGATTTTGAAAGAGGAATAAGGCCTGAAAGATAAGCTGTTTCAAACTCTCCATTTAATAGATGTGGGAATTGTTTCCTGACATATTTTAGAAATTAAGATTAAGATTTGGCTTTGCAGTCAGGTGTGGTGACACATGCCTGTAATCCCAGTACTTGGGAGGCTGAGACAGGAGGATCACAGGTTCAAGGACAGCCTCAGCACTTTAGTGAGGTCCTCAGCAACTTAGTTAGATTCTCTTTCTAAATAAAACAGGGCTGTAGTTGTAGCTCAGAGGTAGAATGCCCCTGGGTTTAATCCCTAGTAACACATACACACACACACACACACACACACACACACACACACACAATTTGACTTTGCAGTGTTATTGTGGAAACACATTTTGTTATAAGTTTTAAAAAAATGATTTATCGTGGAAATAAATTTTATCCAATTCTTCTGATGTGAATAAAAAGGCATAAACTTAAATTCATGAATGAATGATTAGTAAGAGTCAAAAGAAATTTTTGTTTGTTTTCTAATAAAATGTACTAATTCAGCTGTTTTCCTCAATATTGTTTCCATGTTTACAGAGAAAATAATTTTCAAAAATCTAACAATCATTAGAAAGAAAACCATAGTGCATAATCACATTTCCCTCCATACATTGAAGCCACCTATAGAAAAAGATCACATTTTTCTTGCAATTTGTAGAATGTTCAGTTAAAATTAATTCAATAGTAAATTAATTTAGAAGCAACTAGACAAGAAATAAGTAGAATTCTTAAGAGATTAAGGCTTCCTCGTGCTCTGATTTTAACTTTTTAATGAAAAAGATGAAAATTGTTTTAAAAATTAAAATTCACAATGTGCTTTTAATTCTTGAATTACCAAACAAAAATGTACTCACAACTACTTAAGAATGATATTACATCATTCTGCTACTTGGATACTAATATTATTCATAAATTTAAATCTATGATGCCAACCTTCCAGATCTATTGATTTTATTTAGATGACAAAATCTCACTGATTATAACGTAATACCTTGGGAGTTTGCAATCTACTTAATGGACAGTGTAGACTTCATGTTTATTTAAATCAGATATGTATGTAAATTACATCTGATTTGTCAGTGCCCTCTTCTGTATCTTGTCCATTACCCTCTCCAATTCTATTTACTTATTTATGTTATTTGCATAAACTAGGTTGCGTTTAATTTGCAAATACATAATTTACATATACTATCATGTTGAAATGTAAACTAGTCACACAGCTAATCAACTTGTAACATCAATGGGAGGAACGACTTAACTAAGCATATTTGCTTATTTTTATTGTATTGTTTTTGTGGCTACTGCTTGTGAAGATTAGATCATGATTTCAGTTAAATCAAGAATTTGTTTGTTTAGAAACATTAATCTTCATAAAATCTCCTTAATAGTAATAAGACTTACACCACTGCCCATAGACACAACACACCAGAAATTGCACACTGGAAACAATTATATTTTATATAATGAGGAGAAGAGGAAGGGAAAGAGAGTTGATAAAGATGCTACTATTGATAGTTTAAAAAATGCCAAAATAAACTCAGGTAGCTTATGTTCTTCCTTGCTATATTAGCCATGCTGTTAATGTTAGGGGCAACAATAACAAAAAAAATTATGGCATTGGGGCAAGAAAACAATTTAGTGAAATCTTACCTGAAAGGGTTAGTTCCAGTTCAATGATTCTACACTTATTTTCTGGATGAGCGAGTACAGCAGAGCATGGTGCCTAATTATATAGACAAAAGCAAATTAGAAAAAGTGGATATGGCTATGGATTTGACATACCTTTATAGGCTCATATTTTATAACCAGATTTCTACTTTACTCTCTTATTCTTTAGGCATTTCCTTGGAAAAACAAATTTTGCCAATGTTTATAATAAACCAAGAATGCTCCCATTGTATAACTACCTCCAAAATGATAGAAATCAAAGACTGGAAATAAACTAAAATATATTTCATACCAAAACAAAAATATATATGTATTTTAGATGAAAATATTTGAGGCAATAGGTAATTAGATCTCTGTTGAGTGTTTTGTTTGGGATGTGTGCAGATGTGTGCATGTGTGTATGTATTTGTAGATACCATAAACTTAGCTTATGCAAATAGAATGAATATGAATAGAATAGATATTCTATGAATAGAATAAGAGAGGGTAATGGACAACATACTCAGAAGGCCACTGACAACTTCCTGTAGACAATGATTTTGCAGCTGACTTCTAGAAATGTTTGATTCTATATTCATTTAATATATGCATTGTTGAGCAAAGCAACTTTTCAAAAGTAGCTAATAGAGTGAAAAAACAGGGAGTTAATTTTTGGTTATGTTCCAATTCCCAAATATTCTTTGAGATAGTAAGCAAGATACAGACCTTCATCGATTTTGCATCTCTTATCTGTGCAGACATCTAAAAAATATCTCAAAGCACAAACTTGAAAAGAGAAAGAAAAGCAACTATATAAAGCTCTGTATAGCATAGTAGGCGTTAAATAAATTTAAAAGTTTTATTTCCATGGGAAGAAAGTCTCACATACAAATAAATATCAGTTATTTTTATTCATTTCCCTCTAAAATATTAAATTCTACCCCAACTTTAAAAGAGTGGGCAAGGTAATAACAATCATTTTGTCTAGTGTAACAATCAGTAAATACCCAGCCTATAACATTTGCTTCCATGTGTTACCATATTTATACCATTTCTTAGCATTCAGTCAAAACCTGAATAAATTTAGCCACTTAGACAAATATTGATGGGATTAGTTGAGCATCTCAATTAGTTAATCAAATACTTACAAATATATTCTGTATGTCATCTGTGTTAAAATAATTCTTAATATTTAAAATCTCTTTCTTTTTTCTTGGTACTGTTTACTGAACCCAGGGACATTCTACCTCGGAGCTATACCCCCAGCCCTTTCCATTCTATCTTTTTGTTTTGAAACAGGGTCACCTTAGGTTTCTGAGAGTCTTGCTAAGTTACAGAGGCTGCTCTCGAACCTGCAATCTTCCCATCCCAGCTTCCTAAGCCCTGGGACCACAGGCGTGTGCCATTACACCTGGCTAATGTGGTTCTTTTCTAAAAAGAAAAACTATCCGAAATGGTGATTTGCTTATGATAAACATTCAATTAATGCTGCATGAATGAGTTAAGGTAGGAAATAGCAAAAATAGTTTATTGATGATGCATGAAATGAGCCTGTAAAAGTATTTTGAAATATTCAGTAAAATAGGTCATAACTGATTTGGATTACTACTTCATTTTAAAAGCAAAACAAAAAGACTAATGTATAGTATGAGCAAAATATATTCAATGTACATAACTTCAAGTGGTACTATAACATTCTTTTTGTAGGTTATTATATTTATTTTCTTGATAGAGCATTTTGTGTAAGCACAGAAGAAAATTGAAAATTCAGTGAAATAAAATTGATAGCAAATATTATACCTTCTATTCAGAAAGATAAAGAGGGAGAACTGTTTTAGCTTATTAACTTCAATTTTCTACCAATCAGTTTTCAATAAAATTTACTTGATTAATGCTTTAAGTTTTCATTAAATATATATTCTATGAAAATATAATTAATAAAAAATAAAACTTATCTTCTTGTTTTGTATATTAATAATTTATAGAAGTATAAGTTGCATTTATAAATTTTTAAAGTTTTGATTTTATTAATAAGAATACTTTAGCTTTTTGTCAGCTATGTGTATCAGGAAACAGTGTTCATATATGTCCCTATCACTCTGAACTTCATTATGATGTGAGTCTATAATGCACCAATAAAAGTATATTTAAAAAATTCAAAGTGAAGTCACATACACACCTACAAAGAAATACGTAGATAAGCATTCACAACATTTTTATGGTAATGAGTATTTAATTTATATATTTAGCAGAAATTTAGCACTTTAATAACATAGTAACATGCTAGATTGATGGACTGTTGGTAGAATTATGAATGATATTTGCTTCTTTTTACCTATCTGTATTTTTTATTATTTTCTTGAGTGATTTTGTATTGCCTGTTTAGGAAAAAGTAAAGTTAGTCACTTATTTAAATTAAAAAATAAGGTAAAAATTAATCAACCTATGTGTTTATGTTTGCTAAAAGTAAAGCAATAACAAAATATGGGAAAAGAATTCCTAACTAATGAGCTCAGTTTTTATTACTGCTTCCATATGTGAAATGGAAGTATGTATATCTTTGTTTTCACACCAAAATATATGGAAATTTGTGGAAAAATTATCTGCTTACATTCCTTTCTTTGGTTCAACTAAGAGTTTTAAAACATAATAACTTGCTACTGCATATATGTGTGAGTTCTTCCATACATAGATAGATGCCAGGAGGATCCTTGTTTCCAGAAAAATTGCTTTCAATGTCCTATGCAAGGGACTTTAGTGTGTGTCCCAAAGATTTGACCGCTTTTATAGATTGCAAGTATTTATCCTTAAAATTATTTACAGTCACCCTATTCAACATGAATGTAAAATATTATTCCTTTGCCAATCAGATTAATAGTAAAATGTTTCCTAAGACATACCTAAGGAAATATGCTGTGTTTCTAAGTCAGCAAGGGCATTAATGCTGTGTTTAGAAATCAACTAAAGCTGGTGTGCTGTATCAAACCCTATCAGAAATATGTAGAAATAAATCATTTCAAAGACGTAGTACTTAAAACCCCTGTGATTCTTTTGAATTCAGGTGAAAATAAATAAATAAGGAGATTTAGTTGTCATGAAGGAATCTCTCTTGTCAAATATTGATTTCTCCATATGAGTAAGAAATTGGAAATTTATGTACACAGGCCTTGCATGAGAATAGGGATTACAGACAAAGTTTTTGCATTGATTTGTGTGCACTTACACCATTTTGGCCCTATGTGATCTCTAAGACATAAATTTTATTCATCATTCAACATTTGAGAGCCTTGAGCTCATTATTCCTTAACATCTCTTCATTAGTAGTGGCATCTGTAGACCTTAGAGAAATGCCAAAGATACTCTGATGCTATGAAAACAAATTTGCCTTTTATTTTCATTCATATTTTTCATGAGGAGGTGACTTTGGCAATAACATCCAATTGCTCAGACTTTGTAGTTTATAGGGGCCAAGAAAAGATTTTTGTACCGAAGTGTTTTAGGAATTTTAGCACTTCATCTGTCTGTGAATTATGTCAGTTGAAAAGAACATTGTAATTAAGATCAGAGTAAGTATTTTTTTTTTGTTCTTGTTTGGGAAGGATAAGGAGACAACTGATTTTGAATTCATCTTTACATTACATGTCATTAGACCTTAACCTATGATCTCTTTCCCTGAGAAGAGGTTGGGGTGAGAAAACCAATAAAATTGCTTAATGTCATAGCAATCATTGAAGTGTATCATAAATATATTACTATATTACATCAACCTTTATTAAAATACATTTCAGAGAGCAGAAATATTAGCAAAATTGTCAAAAGAGTAGCAACAAAATATATTGTATAAGATCAGTATTTCTGATGGACTATATTTTATTTAGGTCATATATACTGAATTGATTCTTTTTGTATAGTAGATACTCAATAAACTTAAATTGTATTTGTATTTATTTCTATTCACAGGAGGATATTGTCTTATTTTTCCTTGCTTTGGTGAGAAAGTATCATGTTCAATTTTAAACACTGAACAATTTTCCCCCATTGACCATCAGATTTTCAAGACCTCTATAAGGTTTACAGGACATATTCTGAGTAGAGAATGGGCAGTTGTCTACAATGTATGAGGAAAAACACAATATAAAATTTGCTTAAATGATAGATGTTAGGGATCCTAAAAATCTAACTCTCAGATACATCAAAGGAAAATTGCAGAATTTACCAAAGACAAATCACATGTTTAAAATTTATTTACTTTAAAAGATCTATTCCTGTATTTCTTTTTAGAAAGATTTACCCCAGGATCCCTTTATAAGAAATAGTTTACATGAGCTGGGCCTGGTGACACATGACTGAAATCCCAGTATTTGGGAATCTGAGACAGGAGGATCTCAGGTTCGCGGCCAGCCTCAGCAACTTAGTGAGACCCTGTTTCAAAATAAAAACTAAAATAAAGCCGGGGGTGTAGCTCAGAGGTCGAACATCCCTGGGCTCAATCCCCAGTACCACACACACAAAAAAAAAAAAAAAAAAAAAAATAGAACAGAAAATAAGAAATAGTCTACCTGGGCTGTTTCTAAAATTCATATTTATGAGAGTTCTACACTAAATATCATGCTGTCAGTGCTCAGGGATGCTTGAGTGTCCCAACTGATTGTTTTTGCTGCAATGATAAGCATTCTCTGCTTCCACAGTCACCAGCCTACTGTTTATCTTTCACCATCTTACTGTTTATCTTCAATATACCAACAGAAAGATCCCTTTAAAATATAAACCAAATGTCATTTCTCTGCTCAAAATTCCCTAATGGTCCCATTTCACTAAAAATAAAACACCGAATCCATTCACTGGTCTTTGGGAAGCACACAATAGATATTCAACCTTTCCTCATCACTCTGATCTCACCCTCTGCCACCTGTCCCTCCACCTTTCTGCTCTCCCCTCTCCCTAATGTGGCTCTTTCTACTTGGAATTTCTCTCCCACTCCCGTCCTCGTGCTAAACACCTTTACTCCTAAGACTTTGCTCAAAGCTGTCTTCTTAATACATCTTGCTATGACGACCATGTTGAAAAGTGTTACTTCTGAAATGACCTCACGCCTCTTGATGGCCAGTGACTCCTGATTCCCTTTGTTCTTCCGATGCTCTTTCTTTTCCATAGGTCTTATCACTTTTTTAGTATCCTGTACAATTTAATCAATTGTTATGAAAACTATTCATAGGCTATATGGTGTTCTCTACACCACAAACTATAAGCCCCATAAGGTTCTTTGATTATTTTCTTCACAGTTGCATCTCAAGAACCCAGAACAATCCCTGACATATAATAGACACTCCATAAATTCATTCATTCAGCAAAATTGTACTGAGCCACTGGCAAATGCCAGGTATTCATCTTTATGTTTGAGCTGTGTCAATAAACAAAAAAGAGTAAAGTTCTCAGCTCCAATCGACCTTGCAATCTACCCAGGAGAAGATAACAATAAATAATATAGCAGTAGAACAGCATTTCCTTGTGTTTTCTGATAGGAAGGTAAACATGGTGACATCTGTAGAATTAATAATTATTGGAAAGTAAAATAAGAAATAATCAGGCCTAATCCCTTGATATAAATTCTTGGAATGTATTCACATATCATTTTTCTAAGTAAGCTCAATAAAAACAAGAAAGCAAATATCTAACAGCAGAGAGTAGCTGTTCAAATAAATAAAAAACAAAATCAGAATAATACCTTCCTTGAAATAATTCAATCTTAAACCAAACATATGGGTCCTATTTTATGAAGATAATCTGATAAAATAGAAGTTCACACACCCTGGGACATAACTGATATTTGAAATAAAGACAGATAAATTTAACTGTTTTCATTATTTAAAAGATACATGAAAAATGAACATTATTCTCCTTGTAAGGTATCTGAAAAATATGCCCAAATTAATCAAGCAAATGTAGAATGTCCAAACCAATAGTAAAATTGAAATTAATAAAATGGTCTCATTAAGACATTTAGGTACAAATGAGTCTGGGAAATGTAGTTTCTAATCTTTCTAACTTTTGCAGAAGAAAGGAAATTGGAAGAAGTTTGAGACAGATATTTGACTACTTAACCTAATATTTGCACCAAAATATATGTAAATTGGGCTTTAGAATAATACATTGAGAGATCATACATTCAGGACCTACAGGAATGTATAAAGAAACATTGCTAGATTTTGTGTATTATTTGCAATAATATCTGGGGCATATCTAATCTCTATCTAATAGAGATATTTTATGACATAGATTGATCTGTACACATACATCTTCCTGGTGAACATTTCATCATTTGTAGACAATTGAGAAAAAAGGAAAAGATAGCACAGAATGCAAAGTATCAAAAAGCATAATACAGGGTGATCGTCATATAAAAACTAGAATAAATAGTTTGTTACTTTGTCACAGAATCTTGTTCTGCACTAAAGTGGTTTTATGCTCTTTTTTTTCTTTTGCGGTACCGGGAATTGAACGCAGGGGCGTTCTACCTCCGCGCTACACCCCCGGCCTTATTTTTTATACTTTATTTTGAAACTGGGTCTCACAAAGTTGCGGAGGGCCTCACTAAGTAGAGAGAGAGAGAGAGAGAGAGAGAGAGAGAGCGAGCTGAGGCTGGCCACGAACCTGGATCCTCTGGTCTCTGCCTCCCAAAGTACTGGGATTACAAGCATGCGCCACCACGCCCGGCCTTATACTCTTTAAAGCATAGAAAATGTGTGGAAGTTTATACTCTCTACTTGTAATTGCTCACTTAATTGTCACTAAATAATTATACTAGCATTGAGCTATGCATAATTACAAGAGTATTGCTATTCTTAAGCTATTCTTTTTTAAAAAAGTAGAAGGTAGAAACAATTTGTGATAGGCAGAATAATGATTTCAAAAGATAATGACATCCAAGTCCCTAGAAGCTATGAATATGTTACTTTACATAGCAAATGAAACTCTACAGGTGTGACTGAGGTAGAGTCTTGTGATGGGGAGACTCTGCTGCATTATACAGGTGGGCCCTACTTAATCACTTGATTCTAGAAAAGAGGAAGACCTTTCCTGACTAAATTCAGAGAGATGCAATATAGCTGATTGGAAAATGAAGGAAGGAGACCACTAGTCAAGAAGTGTGAGCAGCCTACAGAATTTGGAAAAGGTACTTGCTATTAATTCTCTCCTAGATTTTCCAGAAAGGAATGTAAACCCGCTCACACCTTAGTTTGAATCCAGTTGACCCATGTCAGTCTTCTAACCTAAAGAACTATAAGATAATAGATTTGTGTTATTTTCAGTCACTATGGTTTTAGTAATTTGATATAGAAGAAATGGAAAGCTAATACACAACTGAAACAGGTATTTTTGATTCTTAGGTGTTATAGTTTAACACTCTTGTATTGGAGATGTGCAAGATTCAGATGTGGGTGAGAGCCATATTTGCAAAGGCCTCCAACATTTTATTATACACAAACACAACTTTGTTATGAGTTCTTTATTTTCCTTTTAACTAAAGTTAAAAAAATTGCTTTTACTTCCTTATATGCTTAATTTTGATTTTGGACCCAAAGGATTGAACTAGCACATGTAGGGTGAAATAGGAAAGCAAATTCACACACCTGGCATTACATGCTCATTACTATTCCTGGGATGTGTTAGCTCTCCTAATAAGGAAAGCTTAAAATGCTAAGTTAAAATCTTTTAAAAGAACAAAATATCTTACAGGACATTTCTAAAAGTAATTTCAAATCCCCTGCTGTGTCATCAAGAGAGACTAAATGAAATTTCATCTTTTTCTAAATCTAAATAGTTGCTTTCATAAGTATTTATTGTGGTTCTCTCTAGTGAACTGCACTCAACCACCACCACATTACATTGTATGATTGTTAGATTTTCATTGTTTATTTTTAGCAAATCTGTTTTACAAACTAATGTCTTATAGACCAGAATGGAGAAACCCCAAAGCAGCAAGTCATAGCAGTGACCTTGATTCTTAAAAATGTGTAATATTTCAATGCCATTTTATATAAGTGATATAAGTGTAGTCCAATTGTCTCTTATTATGAAAAGAGTGTAAGTTTTGCTTCAAAGGTAGAATAAAAGTTTAATTTTTTTCAAATTATACTTTACATTAAATACTTGAATATTCTGGATTTGCGAAGGGGATATGTAATTATTCATCAAAATGTGCTGTGCCTGTTCATAAAAATGAATTAATCAGTCAATCAAAACTGCTTTTGCTGACTTGAATTTCCTAACATATCACACTGTGTGTGTAAATGCACATGTGTATCTTTTTCTTTTTTTTTTTGCGGTACCGGGTATTGAACCCAGGGGCGTTCTATCTCCGAGCTACACCCCCGGCCCTATTTTTTATCTTTTACTGAAACCGGGTCTCACAAAGTTGCGGAGGGCCTCACTAAGTAGCTGAGGCTGGCCGTGAACCCGGATCCTCTGGTCTCCGCCTCCCAAGTACTGGGATTACAAGCGTGCGCCACCACGCCTGGCTCCATATGTGTATCTTTTTTTGCTGGCTGATTTTTTGAATTATTTTTGAGAGTCAGAACTTAAAAAAAACACCTAGTACAAATGATGAGATTATATAAATACATTGAACACATATTTTGATCATAAATTCTGAGTAAGAAGAAATTGGGAGATTTTTCAAAGAAGTATTTCTGAATAATTTGAGTAAAGAATAATTACTTAGATGTACAGAAATTAAGTTGCTCCTATTTTATTAAATAATGGCTAAATACACATTAAATAAATTTACCATTTTATGCTTATGTTTAATAATTTTAAGATATATATTTACATGGCGGTAAGTATATTTACATTGTTGTGCAATCAACACCTTCCATTTCAAGAACAATTTTGTCTTTTCCAACTGAAACCCTGTATCCATTAAACACCAACTTCCTGTTTCTTTCTCCTGCAAAGTTCTTGGCAGATACCATTTTACTTTACTATTTCTATGAACTTATAACTATTCTTGTTACCTCATATGAGTGGAATCAACCTAATATTCGTCCATTTTTGGTGGGGATATTTCACTTAGTATAAGATTTTCAAAGTTGATCCAGGTTGTAGCATGGGTCAGAATTTTCTTCTTTATTAAGGATGAGTAATATTCCATTGTATGTATATGTACCACAATTGTATTCATTCATCTGTTGATGCAATTATATTTGATTATTGTGAATATGTTGCTTTAAACATGAATGCACAAATATATGCTTGCGTCCTTATTTTCAAGGCTTTATGGTGCATATCCAAAAGTGGAATTATGGGGTCCTGGCTTTGTGAGGAGTTGCCATATGGTTTTCCACAGTACTTCACCATTTTACAATCCCACCAGTAATGCACAAAGTGTTATGATTTCTTTACAACCTTCTCAGCATTTACTATTTTCTGTCTTTTTGAAAATAGCTGTTCTTTTGGTGGTGAAGTTGCATATCATTTTTGTTTTGTTTGTATTTCCTTTGTGATTAGTAATGTTAAACATCTTTTTTGTGTGTGAATATTGGACATTTCCAAATCTTTTTATGAAAAATTGTTTATTCTGGGAGGGTTTTTTTATTTTCATTAGTTATTCTCTTACCAGATATATGATTACTAGATATTTTCTCCCGCTTAATGGATTGCCTTTTCACTCAGTTTAGTGTCCTTTATGTGTAAATTCTTTTAATTTGGAAGAAGTCCAATGTATTTTTCCCTTTGTTGCCTGTGCTTTTGTTATTATTTCCAAGTAAGTCACTACTAAATTCAACATCATGAAGTTTCCCCTATCCTTTATTCTACAGGTTTTATAGCTTATGGCTCCTATATTTAGGCCTTTGATTCATTTTGCATTTATTTTTGTTTATGGTCTAAGGTAAAGTTCTAATTTCATTTTTTTCAAATATGGAGATCCAGTTTTCTCAACATAATTTCTTGAAAAAAAAACTGTGCCTTTTCCATTGAGTGGCTTTTGTACTCTTGACAAAAAGCCATTTGACAATTTATGCAAGGGTTTATTTCTTAGCTCTCTGATCTTTTCCATTAATCTTATGTGTCAGTACCACATTTTTTTTGACTATCATGACTTAGTTGTAACTTTGAAAATCAAGAAGCCTGAGGCCTCCAATTTTGTTCATCTTTTTCAAGATTGATATTGCCTACTAGGATTCCTTGAGATTTCTTGTGAAATTTAGAATTGATTTTTTTAAAGTTGATACAAAGAAAAAAGTTGAGATTTTCATAAGAACTGCATTAAATTTATAGACCACTTTGGGTAACTTGGGTAATATGGACATATTATCAATACCAATCTTATAATCCATAAACAAAGAATGTCTTCAATATATTTGTGCCTTCTTTCACTTCTTTCAGGAACATATTATAGTTTTCAGTAAAGTCTTTTACTTCCTTGGTTATGTTTATTCCTAAAAACTTTATTCTTTTGATGCCATTATATCCATGCAATAAATTCTTATTCCTTTTAAGACAAAACCCAAAATCCTTAACAAAATTTCCTTTTGACTTTTTCTTTTTGCCTCAGAGCCACACTTGATTTCTTTATCCTTCTCATGAAGTCTTGCATATGCTATTCCTCTGTAAAATACCTTTCTCTGCTTCTTCCTTCTTTAACATATTGTTTTCAAATATTCATTTATATATGAGTTGTACCTGGAAACTTTCCCTGATTCTTCTTATAAATGAGATATTATTGTTTTATTGTTATTAAATCCTTGATCAATAATAATTCTCTAACATTCCAGTTTTTCTTCTTTCTGAACTCATTGTTGAATTGAGCAACCTGTCTGCTACAGTTATGAGTAATACAACAGTATTTTTCCTTTGTTATTATAACTGAGGAAGCATCTTTGATATATGATACCTGTATCCACCTTGGTTCCTTAGAATGAGCAGAGCCCCTTTGCTAATGTTGACCATGTAGAGTGAGGGGAGTAAAACATTGTCTTATCCACAGTGATTTGAGTTTGGGTGGCATATCACATGTCAATCTATCTGATGCAGAATTCTCTATCTAAAACTGGTGTGCTGCTATAACTTTAATGTGTGACCTAAAATATGAGACATTGTCAATGTGCCCAGTGGTGATCATATGAGAAATTGCTATCATAGACAGGAAAAATATTTATTATGTTAGACAGTGACAAAATAACTGACACAGAGTGTGTTCACAGATATAGAGAAAAGATTTGCAAAGTCTTTGTGATGTGTATTACAATATTAACTATTGAGCTCGAGGAAATTAACCAGAGATGGATTAATGAGAATACTAATTTATAACCAAATAGCCTAACATATTTAGTCAGCCACTAATATTTTACTAAGTTATCTTATATAAAGAATCTTTAGTATTCCACTTAAACAGTAAAAGAAGGGTTAAGATGATATAACTTGTCCAAGGAATGCTATATTTGGATCTGGACTGTTTCTCAAAAGTCTGTGTAGTGAATCCTTAATCCCCAAAAAGGTGCTACTGGGAGATGGTAGAACCTCTAAAATGTTGGGACTCATAGGAGGTGTTCAGATCATTGGGGATGTCTTCTTGAAGAGGATCATGGTACCCTAGCCCCTTCCTTTTCCTCTTTCTCTGAAGGTGAACCATTTTTCTCTGTCACACATTCCCACCATGATGTAGTGATGCACTACAGGCCCAAAAAGCAATGGGTTCATCTGGTCATGGACTGAAAACTCCAAAATTGTGAGCCAAAACAAACCATTTTTCTTCATAAGTTGGTTATCTCAGGAATGTGTTAAAACACTGGAAAACTGATAAACACAGAAAATTGACAGCAAGAAGTTGGGTAGTCCCTGCTGTTACTGTACCTAGTGATGTAGAAGAGCTTTTGGAACTAGATTGCAGGAAGAGTTTGGAAAAGTATGAACTAGTAGGCTAGTGAAAACCTAAAATGATATAAATGGATGTTAATGGCCAATTCCAGTGGGGGCTCAGAGTTCTGATAGAAATGCAGATGGAAAAGGTTATGCTCCTGAGGTTTCAGATGAAAATGACCCTTCTATTGTTAATTAGATAAAGAACATCATTGTTTTACGACAGCAAATAATTCAACTGCATTTCATTCATCCCCTGAGACTTCATGGAAGACAGAAGTCTTAAAGATGAGGATAGAGGGTGATGACAGAGAAAATTTTAAGCAACAGAGCACTCAGGCATTGATATTACTGATTACTTTTTGTCCAAATTTACAATGAGCATCAGGAGCATAAAGGAGTAGAGCAAAAGGATTTGGAAAACTTGTCATCTGGCTTCAATAGGAATACATTTAAAGGTTCTGCCAAGAAAGCTGTGGTCAAGGAAGGTACAGTGATTAGTGCTCATAATTATAAGCCAAGTGTTTTGCACCAGAAGAATAGAAAATATGCCTGGAGGGTAGCTCAGGAATCTTCAAGGCCACCTTACACATCACAGGCTCAAAGAAGCAGAAATGCAAATTTGTTTCAAAGCGTTTCCAAAGCAGAAATATTTCAGAAGAAAGCCCCAAGGTGGCTGGTATGCCCAAAAGCACATAGAAAATTATTTTGCAGGAATTTTTCGCTGTGTTCAGCTAGCAAGGTACTTGAAGGCCACTGTATTTGTGATGTAATGGGCCCAGATACAGTTCATAATGGTGCAGAGCTTGATATTATCCACATGATACTAGTTTTGTAGGTGAACAGAATATAAAACTTAGGGGGTCATGTTTAATAAGTAGATGTTAATTAATCACATACATGTTTTACTTTTATGAAAGAAAAAATTTAAATATAAACAAATTTCCAAAAATGCATCAGAATCATGCCTTTAGAGATAACCAAATATCTTTAAGTGGAAAATTATCAGGATTTCTTTGTTTGTTTGGGGTTTTGGGGATTGGATTGAATACAGGGGCATTCTACTTCCAAACTACACTCACAGCCCTTTCACTTTTTATTTTGAAACAGGGTCTCATTAGGTTGCTGAGAGTCTCGCAACATTGCTGAGGCTGGTCACAAACCTGTGATCCTCTTGTCTCAGACTCCCAAGTACTGGAATTACAGGTGTGCACCACCATGCCCAGCTTATCATGATCTTTAGTAACCTAATGAGCAATGGCCCTAGCTAATCAAATTGGATCAATTAGCACAGATATTGACTGTAGGAACTGATGCAATACAACTGGTAAGCAACAGTCATATTGATTATACAAATTTATTTTAAAAAGTTTTATATACTTTTATTGGTGCATTCTAGTGTCACATCATAATGTAGTTCAGAGTGATAGGGACATATATGCACAAAGCACTTGGTGAGCTTCCCCTCCAGCACCCTCCCCACTCCCTCCTTCCCCATACATGATATTGAGATGGACATTGGTAATTTCACATATGCACATAACATCAGTGTGTTTATTTTATTAATGATTATGTAAAAGTAAATAAAAGAACTTAAAGCCAAATACATGCAAAATATATATTCAAATACTACAAATAAACAAATCTATAGATTTAAAATGAGAACAAGCAGGCAGACTACTTTTGTTGCTTTTTTATGGTTGTATTCGCTGGGTTCATAAATGAGTTATCTTTTATTGTCCAAACATGGCTCTGGAAGCAGAATTCACAAAGATAAATTCATGGAAGTCTAAAACATACACCCCAATGTTGATTTATTCATTTACAGCCAGAGATATCCTTTCTGACCAGAATATTTACACCTATAATTCAATATATCAGTCCCAGGTATTAAGATTTTTAAAAGATCAAAAGAGTAAATATATAAATAAACACAAATGGTTCATGGCATGGAGGGATCAGGGCATAGAGAGGGATTGTGTTTGAGCAATATAAAGAGTAGATAAGTGAGAGCACAGGTGGCCACAGTCTGAAATTTTTCGTCTCTAGGACCTTAAATAAATAAAAAAAACCCCATAAACTACTTTGTGACTTAAAACTAAAGAGAATATAATAAATAATGGCAAACACTAATTTTACATTGCTTTATTTCATTTTAAATTTATGTAGACTATCTTAGTATCAACAAAAATATATTTATGGGATATTTAAATACCAATATGTAGTTTGTAGTTTATTTGCCATACCACCTGACAGTGAAGTCTTGCTCAGGTTATAGCCTACGTTTTCTCAAAGATATTTGGAAAGTATCTTTGCTTTTCCTTTACAAATAATACTGCAGCTTTCCATTCTCATTTTTAATATATTGGTGACATTCTCTGAAGGTGACTGTTTCTGAAAATATTTCTACACTTATAGATTGGTTTAATTTAAACAGTGAGGTATTAATTATATTTATAGATATATGATTAGGAATATTAATATAGTTAGTATACCAAGCTTTGAGAAAAGGAATTCCTATGTATCAGAAATCATTTTCTTATGGTACTAGAAATGGAAGTATGTACCTGCAAGCACACCAGATTTTTAGCTGTACATTTTCAGTTTCTCGTTTTCTGAGAACAAACTGCGTCTTAAATTGCCTAAGGAAACAACACAGATTTGTGATTGTTACAAAGCCTGTGCACCCACATCAGCAGACATTAAATTGGACCCCTGTTGCATTGTTTGGTGCAAACTTATGGAAGCAGTTTCCACAATTGCTGCTGCCCAAATGCAATATCCGAAAAGCTCATCAAGCCGTGAAGTCTCTTTAAAATATACCTTACTAACTTCTCTCCATATTTTCTGCAAAGCATAGCACGACCCACCTAGATATCCTTAACCAATCCTTTGTCCAATATCTTGAGGTTCTATTGTGCATCTTTCCTCCTTTCCTTTGCCATTGCTTAGGATCATAGATTTCCATATATATATATATATATATATTTTTGTGTGTGTGTGGTACCGGGGATTGAACTCAGGGGCGTTCTACCTCCGCGCTACACCCCCGGCCCTATTTTTTATACTTTATTTTGAAACCGGGTCTCACGAAGTTGCGGAGGGCCTCACTAAAGAGAGAGAGAGACAGAGAGACAGAGACAGAGAGACAAAGAGAACGAGAGAGCTGAGGCTGGCTGCGAACCCGGATCCTCCCAAAGTACTGGGATTACAAGCGTGCGCCACCACGCCTGGCTCTATTTTCTTTTGTGTTAGAATTTCCTGAGTTCTTCTGAATCTTCCAGTCTCCCACTAAGCCTTTCCTCCTTCTTTTTCTATGTGAGTGTGTGTGTGTGTGTGCGTGTGTGTTAAGTCTCTTAAGTCCAGTTTTAGGAATTTCATTTCAAGAAATTGATGTATATTTGAAAGTATAGATACCTCACAATATTAAAGAAAAAATATCTCAACTATATCTTTCACTGAAATCCTTCTTGCAAAAAATAACTCTATTTCTTAATATTTATGTATGACTTGAAAATTAGCATATTAAATTTGATCTTTTAATTTTATGACTTGATGTCCTGCTTCCTTTAACAAAACATTATAGTCAAAGAAAGCCTTTCTAAGAAATTTCATCCTGATTATGAGTATCTTGAAAGGTGGGGAATAGGAAAAAGTAAGTTGTTTAACACTGAGTTTGAAAGTTAGATTCTTTAAGTACTTTCCCCTAGAAGTACCTCAATTTGTCATGCTAGCTAAATGGCCAAAGTGTAACTCTCATTTTAAGGGTTTCAAAAATCTTCATATTTATTTAGTAAGCTGCAGAGATTTTTATGGAAAGCCCAATTAGTATTCTTTACAAATAAACAAATAAAATTTACTTTCATCTATCCATGTGTTTATTTTTATAAGAATCCTGTTAAAACTTGCTGTTTCTCCAATAGATCAGAAGTCTTCCTTCCCAAGTGGACTTACCTTGTAAATTGCTATTTTCTTTATACTTCTCTGTGGGATGATCACTTTATTCCTACTCTTTGATTCCTTGATCTTTTAGTGATGTAGATTGTGCTGTAATTGTTTCAATAGCTCAAAGGAACTCTAATTTCTATGGGATTATTATTTCTCTCTGCTATTGCTGTTTGCTAGCCCGGCACTGATAGGCACAGAAGTCTTTTTGTTTTGTTTTGTTTTGTTTTTCCTAGAGAAGTTTGCCTATTCTAACAGCAGTTGAACAGCTGTCTTAGGAAGTAATGTTTCTATATTTCACAGCTTGCCGCCACACTATTAATACCATTTTACTTCTCTAATGGAGGTAATTCTTAAACACCACAAATCCTAATTATTTGAGCAGCAGTGGGCCTTAATTCATAACCACTCCTTCTGAAAACAAAAGAAGTTTATAGCTTGGAATAGGAGGCTTGCAAGGGGCCCTCCCCTTCTATCTGCTGATGAACATCATTTCCGGAAATACTGCTCCCTCAGAGGTGATAATTATCCCTGTGAGCAGCCTGGCAGCATCCCTGCTGCTACATGGTGGCACAGTTAGCAAAAGCAAACTGTCTAGAGTCTGTCCCCTACCCCCCATGCTCACATGTTCCCAAATTATCTAATCATCACTTATTTGGGGAGGAGAGATTAAACGAGTCTGTGAATCATGCTTGTCCTTTTAAACTTTCTGTTTTAAAGGGAAATATCCCACTGGCATGGTGTACATTTATTTCTCCCCCAGCAATTTTTGTTCTGAAATAGAAGCAATCCTATTGATCTAATTATTCAAATAGTTATACTTTCCCTAAGTTCTAAAGAGGTCTGTAAATAGAAAGAAAAAAACTCTTAAAATGTGATGTTTCATATCTGTTCCCAGTGTATTTTCCTCTCTATGCTTGTTACTTCAAACAGATTAGTATTCTAGTACCTGGTTCATACCTCTGATTAGCAGTAGCTGCACTATGAGTGTGCATTTCTAGTGAATTGTAAATTGTCACAGCCTTAAAAGAAGAGTCACCTTATTATGAATTGTAGATGGCAGACATGATAATAATTGTGGAATTACTGCTTGTCTTCATAGAATGTAGGAACATACTAGGTATTAATATTGAATGAATAATTCAATGCATAGTAATAAATGAATAAGAATCATTACCAATTATGATAATACTGTCAACTATCTATCTACCTGTCTATAAGCTTGTATGTATTTAAGCATTTGCATATGTTTCAGGAATTCAGATAAATTAGAAAAGTCTGACAAAATATATATTTCTCTGATCGTATCTTTACTGTTTTCTTTTTTTTTTTTGCGGTACCGGGGATTGAACCCAGGGGCATTCTACCTCCGTGCTACACCCCTGGCCCTATTTTTATACTTTATTTTGAAACCAGGTCTCATGAAGTTGCGGAGGGCCTCACTAAGTAGAGAGAGAGAGACGGGGGGGGGAGAGAGAGAGAGAGCTGAGGCTGGCCGCGAACCCGGATCCTCCGGTCTCCGCCTCCCAAAGTACTGGGATTACAAGCGTGTGCCACCACGCCAGGCCATCTTTACTGTTTTCTAAAATACATTTATATGAAAAGGGGAAGACTAAAAGACACATAATGATTAAAAATATTACATAGTGAATAAACACATTTTGAATGAGTTGACATTGGTTGGAAAGATTAATACATAAGAGCCTAACAAAGATAGCAATATGTGTTACAACAACCCTAATATCAGTTTGGGAAAATGAAATTACTATTTCTGAATCTGTTGTGATTAACTGTGACAATATGAAAATCACTTTACTTTTTAAAAAATTTTATGTATAGTTATAGTGAAGGAGATGCTTAAAATGATCACCTGTGGTCTAAGTGGTCTTAGAATTCGAGAAATCCACACAACTCAAAATGCAAGGTGAGTTTCCCCAGAAGCAATCCTGAGTTGATTGCCCTACTCTTGTTCAGTGCCAGGACTGATAAAAGTTGCATCTCTAGATTCTTGAGAACTTCTTGCTGTCTTTGCACCCCTAATACCAGTGGTGCCACAGCTGCAGCACAGCTGCTAATAATTAGCTCCTTGATTCATTATAGGCATGATTTAATGAAAGGATTTATAGATTGGGGAAAAGAAGGGGTTCTACAAGTAGTTAATGATTTATTGAAGCGCATACTGAGCTCATTATAGTTATTAGTGTGTCCCTTTAAGAGAGGTGCAATGCAGCCCTCTGTTCAGTAATTATTTACTTGAAAATTACAATCAGACTGACATTTCAAATTATTTATGTAACTGACATCTAATAATCTTGCTTATATTCCTTTAGATCTGGCATGTATTTGACTACTCTTATGTAATTTCTCCATCTTTGAGACCTCAAAGAATATTTAGTGCAGATGTCTGTTATGTGCAAAGTCTGACTTTATTATCAGTCATTCTATTTTTTGTGTGTGTGTGGTACCGGGGATTGAACCCAGGGGCATTCTACCTCTGCGCTACACTCCCAGCCCTATTTTTTTTATACTTGATTTTGAAACCGGGTCTCACAAAGTTGCGGAGGGCCTCACTAGGTAGAGAGAGAGAGAGAGAGAGAGAGAGAGAGAGAGAGAGA
>PVJS01036743.1:0-20291 GCA_004027185.1 Glis glis | reverse complement strand
GCCGGGCGTGGTGGCGCACGCTTGTAATCCAAGTACTTTGGGAGGCGGAGACCGGAGGATCTGGGTTCGCGGCCAGCCTCAGCTCTCGCGCTCTCTCTCTGTCTCTCTGTCTCTCTGTCTCTCTCTCTCTACCTAGTGAGGCCCTCCGCAACTTTGTGAGACCCGGTTTCAAAATAAAGCATAAAAAAATAGGGCTGGGGGCGTAGCGCGGAGGTAGAACGCCCCTGCGTTCAATCCCCGGTACCGCAAAAAAAATAAAAATAAAAATAAAAAAAAAAAGAAAACTAAAGATAAAGCCATGTATGGTAGCAGTTGCCTATAATGCCAGATATGCAGGAGGCTGAGGTGGGAGGAGACCAGGTCAGACTGGGGAAAAATTGTGAAAAACTTGAGAGAGAGAGAGAGAGAGAGAGACAGACAGACAGAGAGAGAGAGAGAGAGAGAGAGACAGAGAAAAGAGCACAGGAAATGAGAAACAGCAACAAGAACAAAAACTAAAAATATAGCTAGCATCAGATCAAGTTATCCAATTCTCAGGTATACATCCAAAGGAAATGCCTACAAACCTATGTTTTTTGTAGCACAATTCAGTATTCATTCAGCTAAGATATGCAACCACCCTAGGTGCCCAATCCACAATCCATGGATGAATAGAAAAACAATATGGTCGATACATACAACAGAGTATTATTCAACCATAAAGACAAATGACATCCTGTCATTTGCAGCCAAATGGATGTAACTAGAGAATATCATGTTAAGTAAAATAAATCAAACACTGAAAAACAAGTATTGCATGTTTTCTCCTATATGTGGAAACTTTAAAAGTTGATCTTAAAGTAGAATAGTGATTACTAGGGACTGGGAAGAGTTCCTGGGGAGGGGCTGGGAGTGGGGGTGGAGGAAGGGTGGATGGATATGATCAATGTACGCCATATGCATGTGTGGAAATATCACAGTGAATTCCATTAAAATGTACAGTTAACATGCAATACTAAAAGATATGTAATAAGAAAATTGAGGAATAGGAAACTACAGTTCTGGAGAAGAACATTCGAATTATAGAACTGTAAGGTTATGATTGTGGGGCTACAATTGGAAGATTAAAAATATTGGGATTGCATAACTAATAGTAAAACAGATGTGAAAGTTAGAGTTATAGAATAGAATACAATTGTCATGAATTTTGACAATGAATAAATTATATAATAAGGAACGTTGGGAAGGGAAAAGAATGTTCAAAATAGAAAAATGTGTGGCTATTTCTTTATAATTCATAGTTATAGAATAAAATATTCACCTAAAACCAATAAATCTAGTAATAGAAGTATAAAGCTATGTAACAGAAAAACCTTAAGTCCTAAGAAAGATGATGTCAGCTATAAAATTGATGATGAAAGAGAGGAAAATGGGAAAGGAAAAATTTTCTATATACCAATTTTATCACTCATATAGTGTCAAAAGAACTATATGAGTAAATAATTCAAGTGTACAATTCTGATAAATCTGATAGTTCTACATTAAATCATGATGACAGTACTAACAAACCAAATATTCTTCCTTTAAATACCAGAAAAAAACCTTGCAAATTACCAGAAGAAACTTGTACATACACATGCATGTGTGGTGCCATTATCTGCTTTCCTGTCTAGATCCATACTTTATCATAATTTCTGGCCAATGAGGATTTCCATTATTTATTTTAGCTCAATTATGAATTTAATAACATTGCAAAATATTTTATTATTTCAACTTATATTTTCACATGTTTTGCAAAATTGGTTGATTTTTAAAGGATAATTCTAAATACTTTTGGAAATAGAAGTATGGGCATTTATACAAAAAAATGAAGAGATGGAGTGGAAATCTCACATTAATGCTACCTTTGAATATTGATGTAAAAGCCTTAAACAGACAAATACCATGATGAAATTGGAATTATAGTAGGTATGCAAGAGGTTTTATATTAATATATAATGTGTGCAAAAACTTCACAAAATCATAACTGTTAATGCTGAAAATTCATTTAATAAAATTCATGTCAATTCTGTATTTTATTTTAATTATTATTTTAATTGTGCAAATATATGAGCTATAGTATAATTAGATATATATATGCAGTGTATAATGATCAAATCAGAGTAGTAATAGTTCTTTCTCAAACATTCTTGATAAAAACTTAATAGCATAGGATATATGATGCCTTCCTAACATATTAAAATATACCAAACTTTCTAGGCCTGGTGGATTATGCCTGAAATTCTAGTACTTGGGAGGGTCAGACAGGAGGATTTCAGGTTCCAGACCATCCTCAGTAACTTATCAAAGCCTCTCAGGAATTTAGTAATACCCTGTTACAAAATAAAAAAATAAAAAGGGCTGGGAGTGTGGCTCAGAGGTAGAATAGCCCTAGGTTTAATCATCATCATCATCATCATCATCATCATCATCATCATTATTTCTCTCTCTCTCTCTACATAGATAGATAGATAGATAGATAGATAGATAGATGGATGGATAGATAAATATAGATATATAAATCTTGACATGGTAATTTGCATGATGCTTAATCTGAAAATATTAGAGACAGGAAGTTATGGATATGGTGAGCATGTTTGCTGTCACTGCTGCTATTTAGCGTTGTCCTAAAGCATTAGGCAAAGATATTAGGTAAGAAAATGAAAATAGAGCAGTCTTGGTTCATTTTGTGTCACTAAAACAAAATAGCTAACACTATGTATTTTATTTTATTTTTATTCATCTATTTTTTACATTTTTATACTTTTATTGGTGCATTATAATCTCATATCATAATATATTTCATAGTGATAGTGACGTACATGCACACAGCACTTGGTGGGCTTTCCCCCGGCTCCCTCTCCACTTTCCCCCTTCCCTATACAGGATATTGAGACTGGCATTGGTATTCTCACATATGTACATAATGTCAATGGAAGTGAGTCCTTCATTGATTCTTCCTCTCCCTCCCTCCTCCCTTTCCCTAGACCACCTCCCTGGCTCCACTGGAGTTTCTCCTTCCTTATCTGAAGTCCCTCTAGTACCTGATTACTCCCTAGCTTCCAAACATCAGAGCAATATTATAACTTCACTTTCTGTGACTGGCTAATCTCACTTAACAAAATATTCTCCAGGTCCATTCATTTTCCTGCAAATGACATAATTTTGTTCTTCCTTATTGCTGAGTAGGATTCCATTGTGTGTATATCCCATAATTTTGTAATCCATTCATCTGTTGATGGACATCTAGGTTGGTTCCATAATTTGGATATTGTGAATTGTGCTGCTATGAACATGTATATGCATGCATTACTATAATATTCTGATTTCAGTTCCTTTGGAAATATACCCAGGAGTGGTATAGCTGGATCATATGGTGGACCCATTCCCAACTTTCTGAGGAATACCCACACTGATCTCCATAGCAGCTGCACTAGCTTGCAATCCCACCAACAGTACAGAAGAGCTCCTCTTTCTCCACATCCTCACCAGCATTTACTGTTTGACTTTTTTATGATTGCCATTCTGATTGGGGTTAGTAGGAATCTCAGTGTACTTTTGATTTGCATATCCCTGATTGCTAATGATGTTGAACTTTTTTTTTAATGTTTTTTTATTGGTCATTTGTATCTCTTCTTTTGTGAAGTGTCTATTTAGTTCAATTGCCCATTTCTTGTATTTTATAAAGAAAAGACGTTTATTTAGCTTACAGTTCTGGAATTCCAAGAGCACGGAACTGACATTAATATCTGGTGAGGACCTCATGGTGGATGACATAACACTGCAGAAGTGGATGTGAGAGCAGTAAGTGGTTCAAGCATAAGAGGTTATACGTGGGGTGGCCTCACTTTATAGCAACCCACTGCAATGGCACCCAATCTAGCCCCTTGAGACCTAGCCTACACGCAAGGCAGGCATCAATCCTTTCCATGGGTACAGCCTCCAAGGCTTAAATGTCTCCCTTAAAGGACCTGCCATTTCAATACTGTTACATTGGGAAATTAAGCCTCAATGTGAATTTTGGTGGGGACAAATCACATTAAAACCATAGCAAGAGGTATATAAACTGGAAAGAAGGAGGTAAACTTGCCATTGTTAACAAGTTATATGCTTTCATACCTACAAGACAATAGGGAATATGTCCAAAATATGGCCACAGTTAATACAATAATTTAAGAACATGGTTCTGCATAAAATTAATGCTTAAAAATTAATGGCCTCTTTACATTGAAATAATAAAATTATGAAATATAGAGAAAAAACTCCCCTTATTATAGCAATAAATAAGAAGTATTTAAGCACATAATAAGAATTGAACAGATTTTATATTTTCAAAAAATTTAAGGGACTAGGGATGTAGCACAGTGTTAGAGTCTTTGGCAAGCATGTGTGAGTCCCAGGGGTCAATCTTTAACAAAGAAAAATTAAAAAATACCACCACAATAAAACAAAATGAAAAATGTTTTTAAATGTCACTGATAAAAAATGACTGGAGCAAATGGGAATACATACCATGATTTAACATAAGAAGACTGAACATCAAAATCTCCCTTAGAGTCACCCAGAAATTTCACATGATCTAAATAAAAAGCTACATGATTATTTTAGGACTCAGACAATGTGATTCTAAATTTTATGTGGAAAAATGAATAAGCAAAAATCATCAGCCATATTCTGAAAAAGAGAAATAATGAGAAAAGTCTGGCCACTCTAGACAAATGGGTAAAATGAGAACATTAAGGTAAAGGGCAAAATCATTGGAGAATTTTCTTTACATAATCTAACACCCAAGAAAGAATTTCTTAGTATGTCTCAGAGAGATCTTAAGAGAAATGGTTAATGCATTTGCTGCAATAAAAACTTCAAAAATCATGGGAAATAACACCACAAACAATGAAAATGGAAAAAGGCTGGGTTGGAAAAAAGTGCCTGCAACTCATGTCATAGACAATAGACTAGGTTTTCTACTATCTAAAAAATGTTAGCAATTCATTAATAAAATTACCCTGAAAATTCAATAGGACAATGGGAAAAGAAAATGCATAAACTGTTCACAGAAAAATGATATCCAATGGCTCTTAAATTTGTGAATAGCTGCACGAACCTACTCATGATAAAAGAAACTCAAGTTACAACTGCACCGAGATACCATTTCTTAGACTGGTAAACATCAGAAAGATTGACAACACATCACATTGACAAACGTGTTAGGCAACAGTATAAATGGCATGCCTCTCCTAAGAGCAATTTAACAATATATCGCAAAGTTAAAGATACACATATCCTTTGAGCTAGCAATTCTATTTCAAAATAATTTATCTTACAAACTTTACTAGGTGTGAAATGACATACGTACAAGTTACTTATTGCAGCATCATTTGTAATAGCAAAATACTAAAATACTTATGTATGTATATGAAATGACGTATAAGATATAGTGTCTTAGTTTGATTAGGCTGTTAAAACAAATTACCATTAAATGGGAAATTTATAAACAGCAAAAATTGATTTCTCATAGTTCTAGAGGCAAAGAAATCCAAAATTAAAGGGCAAGCAGATTCCATGTACAGCAAGGCCCACATCCTAGCTCATAGTTAGGGTTTTCTTTTTGTGTTTTCACTTGACCGAAAGGGTGAGGAGTCATTCATGGGCCTCTTTTATAAGGGGACTAATCCTATTCATGAGAGCTTCACACTCATAAGCTAAACACCTTCCAAAGGTTCCTTTTCCTAAACCCATAGCCTTGGGCATAGTATTTAAACAGGTGAATTTTGGGGAGATGCAAACATTCAAACCATAGCAAATAATAAGGGAAAAAAGAAAATAGCAGCAGAGTGCATGCTAACACGTGAATACAAATGTGAAAATAATTCTCACATGTATATTAAATATCTCTAGATAAATACCTAAAATAATGCATAGTAATTTATTCTAGGCAACAGAATTAGGTAGTAAGGTTAAGGGTAGGGAGGACATTTCATTTTCACACCATTTTGCACATTTTTGAATGTTATAATATTAATGCCTGTCTTAGTCTGTTTTTTGTTGATAAAAAGAATATCTGAGACTGGGTTATTTACACAGAAAAGAGTTTTATTTTTGTCCAAGGTTCTTGAGACTCAGATGTCTAAGGTCAGGTGACTGTATCTGGTAAGGGCCTTGTTCTGCTTTAACTCATGGCAGAAAGCAGAAGGCAGGTAGATAGGTGTGGAAGAGAGAAAGGGGTCCAAACTCCCATAAGAAATAGTCTAGTCCCTCAAGAAAGATATTAATTCATGCCTGTGGACTCTACCTCATAATCCAAACACCTCTCACCAGACCCCACCTTCCAACACTACCAAAATGGCAATCAAATATCAATGTGAGTTTAGGAGAGAACAAATCATAGCAGTACTTACTATGACTAAAATGAGTTAAATTTAAATTAAAGAAAAATAGGAAGCATTCACCTGTGTCATTCACAAACCCAGTGGATTTATTGGAATGGCTTGAAGGGAGTAGGGTAAGGGGAAATGAGGGGTGAAATTTAGAGAAAAGACAATGAAATATAATTATAGAAACACAGACGTACTTTTAATAAGTGTGTCTGTGCCAGGAGTTATAGATGAGGGTAATAGGGTAAGGAATTTGATACAGACAATAAATAAAGATAGATAATAAGATAAATATAAGCAATGGATGAACAAAGATAGCACTCCAATATGTTTTCTTGTCACTGGGGATGATCCATATCTAGGATGTACATTTTTTAAATCTGAGAAGCTATTTACCAAAAATAATGACACTGGTTTTAAACACTGGATGTTTAATCGTCTTTTTTTCTGAAAGGAATTATATAAAAGTACTTGCTATCATTTAGGGCCACTCCTACTTAGTGGCAACAAGAACATTCTATCTGCATCTATTTCTGTAATGAAAGGGGGAGGAGGACTGCTGAGTAGATCGTGCAAAGCTGCGTCATCAACATCCTGAGCCAAGGCAGTCCTGGTGGGCTGACAACATGGTGTCCTGTCTCCACCCTGCTGCCCCTGCTACTTTAAGATTCCACCAACACCATAGGGTATGTTGGGTGGGAGAGAGGAATGAGGGAGTGATGGATGACATTCTGTAGGGCTAGCACTACTAAGCATGAAAAATAGTCACTGTGTGCAAAAGAGAGATGGAGACACATTGTGAAATGTTTCTATTTCAAGATCTGTAATTATATGGAGATTTATTTTGCTTCTATTGCAACATACATTCTCCTCTTATAGTTCATCTGTGACTTTGGGAAAACTTATCTTGCTTATTGCATCCGCCTCGCACTTTCAATTCACACCCAACCTAAGCCATGACCACCCACACCCACATGTCTTCTCCATTCCCACCCTTTTTGGATGTATACTGGCTTTCTATTTCCACAATGAGAAAAGTATTCTACTTTCTCACCTTCTCCTTCCACGATAACACATTGTACCTTAGTGCTCTTTCCAGTGAGTTCTCCACCTGCATTCTCTCCAAGTCTATGTTCAGACCACTTCACCAATGGCGTGGACAACTGGATGGAACAGTTGCATTTAGTTTTGGCAGACAAATAATTAGAAACCCTAGAATCTAGCGCAGTGTCTGTACTTGAGCAGAATTAGTAAATATTATTTTTAAAAAATGAGTCATACAGTTTCAAGAGAAGCAGATTTCCGTTTAATTTAAGGCAGCTCTGTTAACAGAGGTGTCCAACCCCAAACCAGACTTTCCTGTCAAAGTAGGAAAGGTTGTCATTCTAGACAACTAACTCTTACTTTATTATTGTAGGGATTTCTTTACTAGATAAGCAGTTGGTCTAAAATATTTTCTCCAAATATTGTCTATAATTACTGGATTCATTATCTACTTATCATTGAAGTTGAGTCTTATGTCTGCATTGCTTGTGGAGTCAACTTGCTCGTAGTAAAGGGACTCACTCTTTATGTAAGATATTAGTCCCATATCAAAATAACCTCACTTTTTTTTAAGTCAACTTGCTTAAGTATACAACCAGCTTTTGCTGGAGGGGGTTTATTGAACTAGCTGGGATAAAGAGAAAGGACTGCAGAGGCCTCCAGCACAGCAAGGGCAACCAAAACGAGGGATACCTTGCTACCTGTTCAAAAGAAGGGAGAGTTATTGGTTCCATATCTGCTCCAGAGAGAGGCTCAAAGGAACTGACACTGGCAGAACAAAGAACCCTAGGAGGAAGGCTTTGCTCCAAAAGAAAGGGTTTTGCTTCAGGAGAAGACTGTGACAAGGAAAAGGAAGCTAGCTGTTTCACACTCACAAACAGCCTATCTCATGGCTCGTAGCAAAATAGTTAACAGAAAAGAAATATTAACTTGAATCCAGCAGAGAGAAGTGGCTCAAAGGAAGCCTACTGCATGTCTAGGAAAAGAAATGATTGTTTCTTTTCCTTAGTTTTTGCCTGTTTTTCCTTTGCTTTGTATCTTGCATTTTTCTATTATTTATGGTTGATAAATGCTTTAATTCTATAAGCCCATGTTGTTTGTTTTCTCTGCATATTAATATTTAATTCTAGGAACATTTATGAATGTCTGTTATGGAGCAGACACTACGCAAGTGGATGTGGTTTAAAAATGAGCAGGACATTGCCCCTTCCCACACAGACCTAGAGCCTGGTGACTGCCCTGACAATACATGATAGAAGCAGGGAGTGGTTAAAATGTAAAGGCCATGGGAGGCATGATGGTGCACGCATGTAATTCCAGGATTTTGGAAGCTGAGACAGGAGGATTGTAAATTTGAGGCCAGCCTCAGCAACTTAGTGAGATCCTGCATCAAAATATAAAATAAGGATGGGGGTAAGGCTCAGAGTTAGAATGCCCCTGGGCTCAATCTCTGTTACAAAAAAAAAGGCTTTGGAATAAAATAGGGATTTACATTCTGATTCTATCATGTATTATCCATAAAATTTAAGGTAAATAAAATAAATTCTAATCTTCAGTTCCCTTATCTGTAAAAAGTGAATATGCCTCATGGATTGTTGTGAAGATTAAATGAGATTAAGTATGTATACATGTAAGCAAATAATAAAGAGTACCCAGCACATAACACGTTCTTTGTGTTAGCTGCTATGACTACTTCCACCATTACTACTATCACAATTGCTCTAGAAAACTGCTATGGTGTCATTTGTATATATTACAATTACTGTCTTCTGGGATAAGATCAGAGAAAATACTGGGGAAAATGTTTCTAACTCAGGTCTTGAAGAATTAATTCAATTTCTTTGTGGGAAAGAAGAAAAAGACAGAAAACATATTTGGGAAATTTTACTCACAAAACTGAGTACTAGAATTCAGGATTGGGAAGATCCAGGTCTCAGTTGTGAATGGTGTTAAGACAAATATTTATCTGCTTTCCCTCTGGATCCATTCCCTGTTCTTTTCTACTTTGCTCTCTGCCCAAGGAGTTGGCCTGCATGGACTGCATCAAGAGGTTCCTGTGCCTTCTTGCTTCCAGTTGGGTCCAGCCATTGGAAAGCCCCAGGGAAGTGTCAGAGCAAGGGGGAAAGAGAATCAAGACATTAATGCCCCTGGTTCCCTCCATAGGAGTTGTCACAGGCTGTGTCCTTTGACAAATGGTCGCTACTCCTGATAATGTGACCTAAGTTCTAATACCCTCTCCCTTACCTTCTTGGTTTGGGCCTCAGGTTTGCAAAAAATCTTTTGAATGTTTCAGGTACCTGCATTTTCCTTTTAGTTTCCTATGTCCTATATACTTCATTGTGTGTGTGTGTGTGTGTGTGTGTGTGTGTGTGTGTGTGTGTGTATGTATGTAAATGAACTCACAGAGTTTTCCCAATTTGAGTATAATCTCTATTTTCTACTAGGACTTTACTGATAGAGGTATTAATTGCTCTGTTTAGACTGTACTCGTTCATTCATTCATCCTATCATAGAGCAAGCATCTGTTAAGTGATCATTAAGTTGCTACTAAACACTGCTTCTGATCTCATGGAGTTGACAGTCTAGTGTGATATATATACAGGTAATTAACAAACAATGACAATACAGTGCAGTGGAGATTTAAATAAAGACAGTTAAGGTGCTTAGGACTACACAGCAAAGGCACCTATTCTGAACACTATTAGGTGAAAAGTATGCAGTATGAGATTAGTGCATTGGGGACAAAAAAACATTGACAATAATGGAGATAAGAATACAGAAATTTAGTGTGACAAAGTGGTGCTAGACTTTGGCAATAACAATGGAAAACAGGGAGGGAAACATGGATTATAGATGTACAAATTTTGTCCAAAGAATTGGTCCCAGAAGCTCTGTGGTGAAGTGGGCTATTAAACCATGGCCTGGACTGGTTTGGATCTGGTCCTTGTTTAGGTGGATTTGGCCTCATTGAAGGGAGTCAACTTTGGTCCTTAATGGATGGAGAGGATCTAGGCAACAACATGTAGTTGCAAAATGCAACCTGAAGCCATCTTACTCTGTATCGCAGAAACAATAGTATTTTGACTTCTGGCTCCTCTAGACTTCTTTCTCTTTTTTTAATTTAAAAATTATCAAATTAATGGTTAATACCTACATTCATCAGGATTCTCCCGAACAACAGAACCATTGAGATACAGAAATAGAGAGAGAGAGAGACTTCTGTCAAACAATGGGCTCATGTGATTGTGGGAGCTAAGACTCAGACCTGTAGTGCAGACTGGCAGACTGGCGACCCAGGGAAGGGAGTTGATGCTAGAGTGCTGAATCTGAGGACATACTGGAGACAGAACTCTTTCTTCATCAGGCCTTCGACTGACTGGATGAGGCCTGTCCACATTATGGAGGGTAATCTGCTTTATCCAAAATACCAAGTTAAGCCGGGCGTGGTGGCGCATGCTTGTAATCCCAGTACTTTGGGAGGCGGAGACCGGAGGATCCCAGTTCGCGGCCAGCCTCAGCTCTCTCGCTTTCTCTCTCCCTGTCTCTCTCTCTCTCTCTCTCTCCTTAGTGAGGCCCTCCGCAACTTCGTGAGACCCGGCTTCAAAATAAAGTATAAAAAAATAGGGCCGGGGGTGTAGCGCAGAGGTAGAACGCCCCTGCGTTCAATCCCCGGTACCGCAAAAAAACAAAAAACAAAAACAAAAACAAAATACCAAGTTAAAAGTTAATTACATCTAGAAAAAGAATCCTTCATAACAACACCTAGACTGGTGTTCACCAAAGAACTAGGTATCACGGGACACAGATGTTGATACAGAGAATTAACCACTGCAGTGCCCTTAGCCTCTATATCTTCTCTACTTCCTCACTCAGCCTCTAGGATTCCAATCTCATCGGTAACCCAAAACATCACCTTTCCAAAGGGCCTGAAGGATTTCTCATTATTAATTCCAGTGACTTCTTAACTACCCTGGGCCTTTTAGTAATATTTGGTTTAACCTCAGCCACCTCTACCCTCATGGCACCACTTCTTTCCTGTTAATTTTTAGAAAAATGTCAGATTTTGTTTCTTCCTACATGCCTGACCAACAGTGAGCGTGCCCCAAGGCTTGGTTCTGAGTTTCAGTTTTTCCTCTTCTAATTCTCATTCTTGGAGAATGAATTTATTATGCTGGTTTCAACTGTCAGATTTGTGCCTGTCACTTCTAAATTCTCTTATGTCTTGAGCTCTCTTCTAGGAGTTGTCTTGGTGCTATTGCACTTCTTCATCCATTACTAATAAAGTTGTGTCAGTTAGTCCCATGGCTTCTTACTGTCGCCTCTGTCTTGTAATTTTCTATTAAGACTATTCCACCTTAAACAATGGTGATTAAATATCTCTTTGGATACAAAATCACAATCACTATTACTTGAGTCTAAACTATTCTATTTCTCATGGTTTTTTATAATTCTGCCAAAGGTCTGATTATTTTTTCCTTTTACAATATACTTTGATTAGGCGAAGCCATTCACTGTTATCAAATCATTTATTTCAGTCCAGATTAGGTAATCATTTTATGCTGGATGCTGGGGGTTAGGGTTTGAATATCTTCTCCCAAACTCATGTTGAAATTTAATTGCTCTTCAGCAAGAAAGCTCTCACCAGATACCGCCCTGGGATCTTTGACCTCCTTGACTCTAGAAACAAGCCAAATAAACTATTGTTTATAATTTACCTAGTCTGTGACAATCTGTTACAGCAGCAGAGACCAAGACACTGGGAATACAGAAATGAAAAAGGAATGTGTAGAGCTTCTCTGCACGCAACGCATACTAATACAATTCATCCTATGACTAAGTATTTTAGTAGTTGTATAAACCGGTTGTATAAAGTGGTTTTAATTTTCTGCTGGGGGAGTAAGGTGTAATATGTCATCAGGGATCAGTGTGTGGCCATGTAAATAAACTTCAGTCACACACACACACACACACACACACACACACACACACACACACATGCACTATCAGTTTTCACTAGCCCTGTGTTATTTTAATAGGTTAAAGAGAGTCAGCTTTGCACAAGCTCCAGGGGGATTAGGCTGAACTGCAGGGGTGACAGTTTATGAATGGCTATTCAAAATTGTGTAGTCCCCAATACACAATGGCACTCAAGTCAGAGAAAGCCCTGCTCTTTCTCCTGTCTCAATACAGATTCCCTCATTCAGAAGCCTTTACTTCTCCTGCCAAGCATTTAAATTTGACCTGTCCTTTAAGGCCCAGCTCAAGAATTACTACATCCATGAAACTTTTTTCTTTGTTTATTGCCTGATTAGTCTGGCCTGCCATTGATCTTTTTTCTATAACCATACATTTTATTTAATAGTCAATGATTTTCTAATGTTGTTATTTGCAGTTGTTTTATGTGTGTTAGTCTTATTTGGTCTATTTAGGTGCTAAGTACTCTTTCAGGCAGGGAGCATGTGTTGTATTTATTCTTCTCTTCTAACACTGCCAGCATGGCGGTTAGCAGGTAGTAGAGACTCGACAGGTATTAATCAGTTGACTGATTATGTTTTTGTGTGGAAGGAGTAGTGAGTATAGAACCAACACTTTGTGCACATCTAATTAGCATTGGGCGCAAAGTCATTATTGCATTATATATTGTCTAAATAGAAGGTGGAGGAAGAGATCCTTATTCCCATTTTCCTTTTCTTCTTCTTCTTTTTTTTTCCTATTGGAGATTGAACCCAGGGGCATTCTGCCTCTGAGATACATCCCCTTTTTATTTTTTTATTTTGAAACAGGGTCTTGCTAAATTGCTGATGGTCTCCCTAAGTAGCTGAGGCTGTCTTTGAACCTGCAATCCTCCTGTTCCAGCCTCCCAAGTACAGGGATTATATAGGCATGCACCACCATGCCTGGCTCTTATTCCCATTTTCAGAAGAGGAAACAGAGACTTCTAGAGGTTAAGTAATTTGGCCAGGGTTGTCATAATTTGTCATTGTCTGATCCAATTTTTGAACCTAGGTCTGTTTAAATTCAAAGCTCATGTATTCTCAAATCTGCCATGCTGCCTCCTTATTAGATACCTCCATGGTGGATGCTGTGATGTTCATGTGCTACTCAGATTCCCCTCCAGGACCAAGGCACTCGCTCTCTCAGGAGCTGGCTGAGTGTGTTAGCTGTGTCCCTTTTGGGTCTTGCCCTCAGCTGATGAAAGCATCCTCACCTAGGAAATGCCCCCTTTCCAGGCCAGTTCACATCCAGTGACTGGTCTGTTTAAGGGCATAAAGGATTATCTCTTGACCCATGGTTCAAATCTTCTCTCTACCCAGTCCCTCTTTCTTCACTATGATATCCTATGTTTATCTCAAGAGCTCCTCTCCATGACCTCAGAAGCAAATATCTGCTCTGAGTCTGCCTCCTAAACAACTGGCCTACAACTTGTGTTATGTTGCCAGCACGATGGTTATCAGAAGAATGTGACGTGCTCCTGGGTGTAGCTCATGAAGTTCACTATCATTCTTTCAGAGAAATTCCCAATACCTACCAGAGTGCTAAAGCTTGAGGTGAGATGTTATACGCTATTGTATCTTCCTCCCTCTTTATTTACAATTACAAGCAAAATTAATTCTTTTTTTTTTGTGGTACTGGGGATGGGACCCAGGGGCATTCTACCTCTGAGTTACACCCCCAGGCCTATTTTAGTCTTTTATTTTGAAACAGGGTCTCACTAAGTTGTGGAGGGCCTCACTAAGTTGCTGAGGCTGGCCATGAACCTGCAATCCTCCTGTGTCAACCTCCCAAGGACTGGGATTACAAGCATGCTCCACCACACCCAGCTAGCAAAATTATAGCAAAATTAATTCTTTTTTTTTTTTTTGCGGTACCGGGTATTGAACCCAGGGGCGTTCTACCTCCGTGCTACACCCCTGGCCCTGTTTTTTTATACTTTATTTTGAAACCGGGTCTCACAAAGTTGCGGAGGGCCTCACTAGATAGAGAGAGAGAGAGAGAGAGAGATAGAGAGAGAAAGAGAGAGAGAGAGAGAGAGAGAGAGAGAGAGAGAGAGAGAGAGAGAGAGAGAGAAAGAGCTGAGGCTGGCCGTGAACCTGTATCCTCCGGTCTCTGCCTCCCAAAGTACTGGGATTACAAGCGTGCACCACCACGCCCAGCTGCAAAATTAATTCTTATCATGCACAGGTAGCACAGACTTTGTTGTTTCCCATAAAGTAACTCCCTTAAACTGATATAAATTGTGTAACTTTTATACACAACAATATTTATGAGCACATTTTCTCAAGACAATGGAAATATTCTAGTCCAAATTATTTGAGACTATCTAAACCATATGAGGAGAAAGACCTGGACTCATTGCAGTTACAAGATATTCTTACATTGATCCTTTTCAAAGTCTGATGATATTTGATTAAAACCAGATTCCTTGTTTTTAAGTTATATTTTGGCACCCGATTAAGTTTTAGCTTTTGCCTTCCATGTGCAAATTGTAAAAGCAATCTCTAAGTCACTGCTGGTGGATCTAACATCGCTTTGATTTAGCTCTTTCATGCCTTTTTTATATCAAAGTGTGGTGTGAAGACTCAGCCTAACAGAACACTCTCCTTGAACCTAGAATACTACCATGTACGTGCACATGGAGTTCTTGTTTGGACCAAGGCTGGAATAACAACAGAAATAGAGAAGTCATTTTTTGGTTGTTGGCCACTCTGTAGCGCCCAGCCTACTGGTAGATGTTATCTGGTGACTATTAAGGCAACAGAATTTAGAGACAAGGGTAAAGCAGTCATGCATACTGAGATATCACTTTCTGAATCCCTTAGGGGGCAATGTACCCCTTGACGAGACATAACCTTTATCTTGGGAAAATAAGGGACAAGAAAAACGATTGCTATATTTAGGTAGTCAAAAAATCATCGACCTATAGGAATTCAACTTTTGGACAAGCAACTGAAATACAATGAGGATGGATACAGAAGAGGGCAAGCGATCCAACCCTACTGTATGCATTTCTAGAATTTTCTATTCTCCATGTGTAAATGGAGCTAAATAAACCAATGAAAGATTTACCTCTAATTGCTCTTTTCTAGTTAACCACGGAGTTTCTGACATTCTCTAGCTGGTAATTTGATGATCCTAGGGCTTTAGATTTCCCTGTGCTCAGTCCTGGGGCTTCGTTTTCTGCCATTTTCTCACATAATCCCCTGCTTGCAGACATCCTACAGTAAGAGATCACAGCTGTGCTGTGTCCCTAGACAGTGCATCTCCAGCCCCACACACAGCCAGACTGAAATATAGAACAGTCCCATCCATGCAGCATAATTGGTAATCAGATTCACTATCAGTGAGGAGAAAATGATAGAGGGGCCATTGTGCATGATTATATGCCAGACCACATGGAACAAAAGGTACCTATCTAGATTGGCTACTGCTAGTGGTGCGCCAAGCTCTAAAACTTCCTTGTTCAGAAGCCAGAAAAGAGCCAACCCAAGCCCTGGGAATTAGACAGAGGTGACAAGCATTAATAGTGCCATTATCTCAAGATAATGCTAAGCTGATAAAATATTTGGCCATGGCCTAGACTTTTATTTCCCATGGAAATATGGGTTTCAAATGCCACAATCTATCACAGAATCTCAAGGGGACTGCACATTTTATAATGTATTAAATTCATGTAAACTGCCACTATGAAGACAGGAAATCTAATTTAGGGGAATATATTCCAGCATAATAAGGAGGTTAAACTGAGGTGGCCACGTTAGGGACACACTGGCTTTCTGGCTGACTATTTTCTTAATCAAAGAACATGTCAGTGGGAAGGCCACCAAAAATGATATGAGATTCAGAGCTGTCAGTTATTAGATGCACACAACAGGTAAATTAATATTTGGTGATAGGCTTCGGGTGCTTGACAGCTTATGCAATGCCACTTTGGCACTACAAATGAGGGGGGATCAGACTCTTTGTCATAGTCAACCAAATATCACTATTCTCCTGCTGTCAGTAGACAGGTTAGGAATCGACATTAACTCTTTCAGGCCACCAAGACCCTCTTTAGTATCTTTTTTCCTAGACATTTACCAGTTAGTGAGAGAACTAGAGGAAAGAGCTACTAGTCTAGAATTTCTGTCTTACATAACCAGAGCTCTGAACCTGAAGAGACCACCATGGACGGTCTCTACAACCCCTCCCTCTTCTCTCCACCTGCCTAGAGAGGAAAGAATTGCATCAGATCCACACTGCTTGCCAGCAGTAGAGTAGGGAGCTGAACTCATTTCTATTCTGTTAAGGGCAATTTAATAAAAAGTAATAAAATGTTGAGGAATACTTTGGTATGTACTCTGCTTTGAACATAAACAAGCTTTGTGAGAGAGATGGTGATACATTTCCAAGTGAGAAAACAAAGACTCAGAGGGAAAGCGACTTGCTTAATGTCAGGCGAAGTTGGAACTGTAATCTGGTTCCACCCATCCCAGGCTTGGTGTTCTTACTGCTTTGTGTATTGTAGGCATTAAAACTAAAATAACTTGCTGATAGAAGTTTTCCTTAGATTAATATATTTCCCATATTAATTGGCCCCTTTTCAAGTTTAAAAAGTAAGAATGTGTCTATGCTTGTTTCACAAATACTTTAGAGTTATTTAATTTGAATTTAAACACAGATTTAAGCAAGTCCTAAATACTCCTCCTCCTCCTCCTCCTCCTCCTCCTCCTCCTTTCTTTTCTCTTCCTCCTCCTCTACCTCTCCACCACCTCTTCTTCTTTATTCTTTTTAGACTAAGGGAATAATACATCCTAAGGAGTCGCTTGTCCATTACCTGCTCGCTTCCTGCACCATTTCTTTTAGAATATATATACAGTCTTCATTCTTTATTTGCATATAATTCAAACTTTATTAACTTCCAAACATTATTGAATCTTACAGACTGTTCTTTGTTCAGGTCAAATGCAAATGTAGTCGTTAGTTTTTCAATCACCTAGAAAAAGTAAAACTGAAACGTTTCCATTTTTATTTTTAATATAAATGAGTGACATCTCTTACCATAACTGTGGGAAGCCCTGCAGTACACAGTATCAGATTATACCACAAAGAGGCTAGAACACTCATATTAAGGTCTTGCTCACAGAATTCTATCAGTCATCGGTTATGAAGGGACAATTTCCCACAAGGGCCTGTTTAGAAAATGAACCCTTTCCGATTTAGAAGTTCTAGCTTCGACTACATCACCATCAAGGCCACTAATGATAAGATTTAATGGACACTTAAAAACATTTGCTTAGATAAAAGCCACTGTAATTGTTATTAGAAAGTCCAAGTAGATTCAAGCCTGGTGGTCTTTTCTTTGCTTCTTTTTAAAAAAGTGATAATCTCTGAAACAGTAAGTGACTATTTTATGAAGACAGCACTGTCATGATCTTATTCTGAGCACGAGTGGGGATGTTTGAAAGACTGCAGCAAGCTGGGAACTTTGCTGGTAAGATGGAGAAGAGAAATGCTCTGATCTCTTCCAATTTAAACTTTCAGGTGTGTTACCACCCACTCCCTCTACCTTGGCTCCAAGTTCTAGAAGATTAACCAAAGCTCAGGCAGGTAGCTATAACATTGATGGAGTTCCCTGGGTTGTTGCTATTCCTAGGGTCCCCGAGGAAGTGTCTAACTGCAGCAGCACAAAACATTCTCAAGACACACTGGTGTTTGTTTGATTCTCAGCAGGTGGCTACCATCAGAAGTTTAAGGAATATTCTTAAGGTTGATAAGTTTGAATAAACATTAGGCAATGTCTGTGCAGCTCAGAAACAGACACCAGATTGAGAAATAGTCTATAAAAGAGCACCTATGGGAGTGACCCAACTGGATCCATTATGGTGGGATTCACACAATGTACTAAAGCTACGTGCTCAGCGAAAGGCAACACACACACACACACGCGCGCATGCATGCATGCATGCATGCGCCCACACACTCACACAATCAATTTTATAATCATGCATCTACTCCTAGCTCCTATTTGATAAGAGAATGCCCCGTGTGACTGTGACATGAGAACACAGTCCTCGCAGCTCTATTCTCATTCAAGACTCTCACTGTTATTGAATGTGCCTCTTAGGATTAAAGATGTGTATTCCTTTTCAACATGGCCCTTTAAACTGGGTGTAAATTACTGCAGCTGATGGCCAACCAAGGAAATAGCAACCTATCATTTTAGTGACAGAAAAATGAGTTGAGTTAGACTCACTGAGGGAAAGTTTCTTTGGGCAACTGAAGAGATTTTCAAAGGTAATTTTGACTTTGGAACCCCAATACCAGCTAATATTTTGCTCCACTCTGAAGATGGTCCACTCCACATACTGACTTATGATATTTAGAGACTGTTTACTAAAGCAGATGCAAATGGATGCCATCGAAAAACAGTTAGTTCACAGGCCACATTAGTCATTACCCCCCTTTTTATGTGCTTTTATTGGTGCATTATAGTCCCCTTTTCTATTTACATTCTGCCAAAACGAAAAAGCAACAACAAATCCAAAATTTGGGTATAATCTTTGTACTTCAACTTCTCCTGGACTGATATTTATGAAACTCATTTGCCTGACATTAATATGATCTGTTTGTCTGTCTGTCTCTCTCTCTCTCTATTATATAAACACTCTTTAAGCAAACACAGGTATCATATCTTAATAATTATGTCCCGAATAGACTTAGAAGACATGTTAAAATTACTTAAAGAACTCAAATGTGAGCATATACTTGGAAGAATTACCGCTTGGAGAAAAATTCTTATTTCTTCAAATTAAATTTTCAGGTATCATGACTCCTGTAAGGAGAGTTGTGAACCAAGGCGTGAATCTTGTGTGGATCCCATGAGTCTTTCTGGCCAGTATCCTAGAGTAAAATAAGTAGAAACAGGCAATACAGGGCACTCTGGATGGAGAGCTATTTCCTTCTTTGCAAAATTCTAGCCCTGGGACTTTCCTTGCAATAATCAGGGGTCCCTACCAGTCAAGGTAGCTTTATGATTCCATGCAAGCATTGAAATGATTCATTGGAATGGCTTAATCCACACTATAGGATGAACAGCTTATAAACATTTCACTGATAAGGATAATCATATGCAACAGATTACAAAATACATACTTACTTTTATATCATTATTCACTAAAGGCTTATAGAAGACCTGTAGGTGGTGTGATTCAAGAGAATGAGCTCATTGTTGAGGAAGTCTTTACCTGTGCCTATGTGTTGAAGTGTTGGGCCTATGCCCTCTTCGAGTAGCTGCAAGGTCTCTGGTCTGATTTCTAGGTCTTTGATCCATCTGGAGTTGACTCTAGTGCAGGGTGAGAAAGTGGGGTTTATTTCTATTTTTCTGCATATCGTTAGCCAGTTTTGCCAGCACCAATTGTTGAAGAGGCTATCCTTTTTCCATTGGGTGTTTTTAGCCCCTTTGTCAAAAATCAATTGGCTGTAGGTGTGTGGGTTTGTTTCAGAGTCTTCTATTCTGGTAAAGACTTCCTCAACAAGACCCCAAAGGCACAGGAAACTAAAATGAGGATCAATACGTGGGATTGCATTAAACTAAAGAGTTTTTGTGCAGCAAAGGAAACAATCAAGAACCTCAACAGAGAGCCGACAGAATGGGAGAAGATTTTTGCCAGCTACCTCTCTGACAGAGGACTCATATCTAGAATATACAGAGAACTTAAAAAAATCACCACTAAAAAAACAAATAACCCAATCAAAAAATGGGCAAGTGAACTGAATAGACACTTCACAGAAGAAGAAATACAAATGGCCCATAAATGTATGAAAAAATGTTCAACATCATTAGCAATCAGAGAGATGCAAATCAAAACTACCCTG
>PVJS01036742.1:0-20286 GCA_004027185.1 Glis glis | reverse complement strand
CCCCTCCCCACCTCTCCACTCGCCCCCCACCCCGCCACATCCCGCCACGTTCCTCTGCCCTCCGATCCTCCCCTCTCCTGCCCTGTCCGCACCCCGCTCCCCCCACGAAGGCAAGCCCGGCAGGGTTTGGGGTTGACAGTAGCGGAGGAAGCAGCGGCAGCGGCGGGGGCGGGGCCACAGCGACGGGGGCGGGGCCACAGCAGCGGGCAGGGCGGCTACCAAGGCGAGCAGATACCAGCGCTAGGCGCAGGCGGGCCAAGCCTGGGGACAAGGTGGCAACGGGGGCGGGGGAGGGGCGGGGGCTAGAGCTGGCACTGAGTCCTGGGCCTCTTTCTGTGGAGCCTGGCCTTCCTGGGTGCCTGCGCCCTGGAGCACAGGCCACACCGGGCCATCTTTAACACCGACACAGTGACCTTTCCTAAGCAGGCCTCGCCAGAGAGCCAGCCCCTCTGGACTTTCCTCCCCGAGAGGCCACCTCCCAGGAATCGTGACTGTGTGAGTAGGGAGTGCCAGGGGTGTGCCCTAGGCACCCTGTAATCCAATATATAGGGCTGTACGGACTGTTCTCTCCACGCCCTGACAGCAGGGATAACAATGGGCCCATTTCACAGAGAAAAAACAGAGGTCAGGGAGCAGAAACGACTGGTCCAGTCTATAGATAAGCACGGGTGAGCCAGCACGGAAAACTCTGAGAGGGGCTGTCACCTCTCTGCCTTAGCTCTCTCTGCTCAGTGACTTGCCCTCCCCCCTTGGTACTAGGAATGAACCCAGGGGCATTCTACCTCAAGCTACACCCTAGCCCTTTATATTTTTGCTTATTTTGAAACAGGGTCTTGCTAAGTTACTGAAGGAATCACAAAGTTGCTGACACTGGCCTCTAACCTGCATCCTCCTGTCTCAGCCTCCCAAGTACTGGGATTACAGGTGTGCACCACCATGTCTGGCTCTGCTCAGTGATTTCTGAGGCACTTCTCAAAGCTGACTGAGGACGCAGGACCCAAGAGCTCAGGGGACCTGCCCAAGGCCACCAACACTGCCACGCTCCAAAGCTGGGCCTCTGTGTCTCAAGCCTTTGGTGTCTCAGTCACCACTGGTTTTGGCTCCCAGGCCCGGGACCCTCTTGGCATCCTTCCAAGCTTAGCCCTGAATAACATCTGGCAACTGAAAACCACAACGCCATGGAAACAACCCAATGAAGTGCTCAATGCAGACATCCCTGAAGGGCTGCCACTCCTGAGGAGGGGTCAGGGCGGCCTGGGCTCCCCAACACAGCTGATGGACTGTCCCCCCACAACCCTCAGGAAGGCAACCGGGCCTGGGGACTTCAGAAGGGTCTCCACCTTGGATTTGGTCATTTTCCCTCTAGAAATTTGTGATAAAGAATACTTAGAAGGGGCATCAGACGCCAGGAACCTTCAAGGAGGGCCGGGTCAGGGCCCTCTAAGGATACTTCTAACCTTGTTCAGCCATTCCATAAGTAATAAACTCTTTGACTTTTATTTTAATTTTTTGCTACTGCGGATTGAACCCAGGGCATTCTACCTCCAACCTATTTTTTATTTTGAAACAGGGTCTCACTAAGTTGCTAAAGCTGGCCTCAAACCTGCCATCCTCCTGTTTTAGCCTCCCAAGTACTGGGATTACAGGTATGCGCCACCATGCCTGCTTAGTTTTATTCCCCTGGGGATTGAACCCAGGGGAATTCTACCTCCAAGCTACACCCCCTGCCCTTTTTAATTTTTATTTTGAAACGGTCTTGCTGAGTTGCTGAGGGTCTCACTAAATTTTTGAGGCTGGCTGTGAACCTGCGATCCTTCTGTCTCTGTCTCCCAAATACTGGGATTACGGGTGTGTGTGCAATTACCACACCAGACTGATGTTAAAATTTTTGAAAAGAGAAAAAAGGGGCCAGGCGTGGTAGTGTACAGCCTCAGCAACTTAGACCCTGTTTCTTTCCTTTTCTTTTTTTGGTGGTACTGGGTATACCTTCGAGTTACACTCCAAGCCCTCTTTATTTTTGTTTTGAAATAGGTTCTCATTAGATTGCTGAGAGTCTTTCTAAATTGCTGAGGCTGGTCTCAAACCTGTGATCCTCCTGTCTCAGCCTCCCAAGTTCACAGGTGTGCCCCAACACCCCTAGCTGCAAGACCCAAAATAAAAAAAAGAAAAAAGAAAAATTTAAAGGGCTGGAGGTATAGATTGGAGGTAGAATGCTCCTAGGTTGAATGAGAGAGAGAGAGAGAGAGAGAGAGAGAGAGAGAGAGAGAGAGACAGGAGGGAGGAGGAGAAGGAGAAGGAGAAGGAGATGAAGAAGGAGAAGAAGGAGGAGGAGGAGGAGGAGGAGGAGGAGAGGAGGAGATGAAGAAGATGAAGATGAAGATGAAGATGAAGAAGAAGAAAGAAGAAGAAGAGGAAAGGGATGGGGGGTAGCTTAGTGGTAGAGCACTTGCCTGGCACATGTGAAGTCCTGGGTTCCATCCCCAGTACCACATTACAAAAGAGAGAAAGAGAACATTCAGGCACTTGCTCATGGGGACGTCCACTGGGACTACTTACAATAGGGAAAAACAGGAACAACCCAACCCAGGGAACCAACATCAGCCAGTGTAAAGGAGCCAGAGCCTCGGCCCACATAAACGACCCCAGACACCTTTCCCGGGCTCAGCACATGGCCACCTGGAGGCACTCGAGAGCCAAGTGAAATGACCACACACTACACGGTGGCAGGACATTTGGTTAAAGCCGGTTATGAACAGCAGATTACATAACAGTACTCTGGCCCTGTGTGGTGGCCCTTGCCTGTAATCCAGGATGTAGGAGGCTGAGACACGTGGATTGCAGGTTCGAGGCCAGCCTCGGCAACTTAGCAAGACTCTAAGCAACCTAGTGAGACGTTGTTTTAAAATAAAAAATAAGAGCCGGGCGTGGTGGCACACGCTTGTAATCCCAGTACTTTGGGAGGCGGAGACCGGAGGATCCAGGTTCGCGGCCAGCCTCAGCTCTCTCTCTCTCTCTCTCTCTCTCTCTACTTAGTGAGGCCCTCCACAACTTCGTGAGACCCGGTTTCAAAATAAAGTATAAAAAATAGGGCTGGGGGCGTAGTGCGGAGGTAGAACGCCCCTGGGTTCAATCCCCGGTACCGCTAAATAAATAAATAAATAAATAAAATAAAAAATAAAACAGAAGCCAGGTGTGGTTGGTGCATGCCCATAATTCCAGTACTTGGGAGGCTGAGACAGGAGGATTGAAGGTTCGAGGCCATCCTCAACCTAGAGAGATCTTGTTTCAAAACAAAAAATAAGCCAGGCTTGGTGCTGCATGCCTGTAATCCTAGTACTTGGGATGCTGAGATAGTTGGATCACAGGTTCAAGACCAGCCTCAGCAACCTAGTGAGACCCATTTCAAAACAAAAATAAAAAGGACTGGGTGTGTAGCTTGGAGGTAGAATGCCCCTGGGTTCAATCCCCAGCACCACAAAAATAAAATAAAATAAAACAGGCTGGGGGTATAGCTCAGAGGTAGAACTCCCCTGGGTTGCTAACATATAGGAAGGGATTCAGAGGAAAACATGTACACATATGGTGAGAGTTAAAGATAAAGCAAATGTTGCAGAAGATGGACACTGGGTAAACGTGGTGTGGTCAGCAGCTTCCAAGGGGGCCCCAGTGAGCCCCTCCTCCCCCTACTCAGTCACTTCCCACATGGCACCAGGGCTGGCCTGTGGCCAATGGAATTTGGTAAATTTGATAAGTCACTTCTGAGACTAGGGTATAAAAAAACTGCAACTAGCAAGGCGTGGTGGTGCACACCTGTAATCCCAGTACTTGGAGACTGAGACAGTAGGATCGCTTGTTCGAGACCAGCCTCAGCAACTTAGTGAGACCCTGTTTCTTTGTGTGTGTGTGTGTGTGTGTGTGTGTGTGTGTGTGTGTGTGTGTATGTGTGTGTGTGTTACTGGGGTTTAAACTCAGGGACATTCTACCTCTGAGCTATACTCCCTGGCCTGATTTTATTTTTTATTTTGAATCAGGGTCTCACTAAATTGATCGAACCTGCGATCTTCTTGTCACAGCTTCTCAAGTTCTGGGATTTTAAGCATGCATCACCATGTCCAGCTTGAGACCCTGTTTCAAAATAAAAAATAGGGCTGGGGATGTACCTCAGAGGTAGAATGTCCCTGAATACAACCCCCAGTAGCAAAAGAAAAAAAAAGTAAAAGACTGCAATTCCCACCCTGAGCACTCCCCCACTCTATTGTTGTGTTTTTTTGTTATGGGGGATAGAACCCAGGTGTATTCTACCTCTGAACTACACCCCCCAGCCATTTTTACTTTTTATTTTAAAACAGGGTCTTGCTGTCGAGCATGTGGTACACACGCCTGTATTCCTAGTACTTGGGAGGCTGAGACAGAAGGATTGCAAGTTTGAGGCCAGCCTCAGCAACTTAGTGAGATTCTTAGCAAACTAGCAAGACCCTGTTTCAAAACAAAACAAAAAAAAAAGTGGAGCGTAGTGGCTCACGCTTGTAATCCCAGTACTTGGGAGGCTAAGACGGGAGGATTGCAGGTTCGCGGCCAGCCTCAGCAACTTGTGAGGCCCTCTGCAACTTAGTGAGACCCTGTTTCAATATAAAGAATAAAAAAAATAGGGCTGGGGGTGTAGCTTGGAGGTAGAATGCCCCTGGGTTCAACCCCTAGTTCCAAAAATAAATAAATAAATAAATAAATAAATAAATAAATAAATAAATAAAAAGGGCTAGGGGTGTAACTTGGATGTAGAATTCCCCTGGGTTCAATCCCTAGTATGACATACAAAACAAAGAAACAAACAAAAGACAAAGAAAAACAACAACAACAACAAAAAAGGGTCTCACTAAAGCCAGGTGTGGTGGCGCACGCTTGTAATCCAAGTACTTGGGAGGCTGAGACAGGAGGATCTGGGTTTGCGGCCAGCCTCAGCTACTTAGTAAGCGCAACTTTGGGAGACCCTGTTTCAAAATAAAGAATAAAAAAATAGGGTTGGGGGTGTAGTTCAGAGGTAGAATGCCCCTAGATTCAATCCCCAGCACCGCAAAAAAAAAAAAAAGGGTTTCACTAAGTTGCTAAGGGTCTCACTAAGTTTTTTTAAACATTTTTATTTATTTATTTATTTATTTATTTATTTATTTATTTTGGTGGTACTGGGATTGAACTCAGAGGCATTCTACCTCCAAACTACACCCCCATCCCTATTTTATTTTTTTATTCAGAAACAGGATCTCGATAAACTTCTGATAGCTTCACTAAATTTCTTTCTTTTTTTTTTTTGCAGTACCGGGGATTGAACGCAGGGGCGTTCTACCTCCAGGGGCGTTCTACCTCCGCGCTACACCCCTGGCCCTATTTTTTTATACTTTATTTTGAAACCAGGTCTCACGAAGTTGCGGAGGGCCTCACTAAGGAGAGAGAGAGAGAGAGAGAGAGAGTGAGAGCTGAGGCTGGCCGCGAACCCGGATCCTCAGGTCTCTGCCTCCCAAAGTACTGGGATTACAAGCGTGCGCCACCACGCCTGGCGCTTCACTAAATTTCTGAGGCTGGCTTTGAACTTGTGATCCTCCTGTCTTAGCCTCCCAAGTACTGAGATTATAGGTGTGCACTACCACGCCCAGCTCTCACTAAGTTTGTTTGTTTGTTTACAGTACTGAGGATTGAACCCAGGGGCGTTCTACCTCCGTGCTACACCCCCGGCCCTATTTTTTATACTTTATTTTGAAACTGGGTCTCACGAAGTTGCGGAGGGCCTCACTAGGTAGAGAGAGAGAGAGAGAGCTGAGGCTGGCCGCGAACCCGGATCCTCCGGTCTCCACCTCCCAGAGTACTGGGATTACAAGCGTGCGCCACCACGCCCAGCGCTCCAGCTTGTTTTTGAGGCTGGTCTCGAACCTGCAATCCTCCTGTCTCAGCCTCCCAAGTACTGTGATCATATGAGTGTGCCACCATGCTCAGGTGCTCTCTTCCTATTGGATCATTCTTTTCACTCCGGGGAAAGCCCATTGTGGCCTGTTAGGACCTGCCCTTTGGAGAGGCCCATACAGGGAGGAACTGAGGTCTCCTGCCAACAGCCAGGTGAGTGAGCTTGAAAGCAGACTCTCCAGCCTAGCAAGCCATCGCATGACTGCGGCCCAGGCCAACAACACCTTGACTATGACCTTCCGAGAGATCCTCACCAGAGCCACCCAGATACACCGCTTCTAGGCTTCTGATCCTCAAGCTGTGAGACACATTAATGCTCTTTGATTTAAGCTGTTAAGTTATAGGGGTCATTTATTACATAGCAATAGATAACTAATAAATCTGTTTGTTTTGCAATGCTGGGGATTGAACCTAGGGTCTCGCACATGCTAGGCAAGTGCTCTACCACTGAGCTAAAACCCCAGCAAAAAAGTGTCTCTCTGAGCCAGGCATGGTGGCGCACGCCTGTAATCCCAGTACTTGGAAGGCGAGACATGAGGATCACAGATTCAAGGACAGCCTCATCAAGTAGTGAGACTCTTGAAAACCTAGTGAGACCCTGTTTCAAAATAAAAATAAAAATCAGGCTGGGGTGCAGCTCAGACATAGAATGGTTCTGGGTCCAATCCCCAGTACCACAAAGAAAGAAAGAAAAGAAAGAAAGAAAAGAAAAGAAAAGAGAAGAGAAGAGAAGAGAAGAGAAGAGAAGAGAAGAGAAAAGAAAAGAAAGAAAAAAAAAGTCTCTCTCTCTCTCTCCCTGGAAGCCAGGGCCTCACATATGCTGGGCAAGCATTCTACCCCTCAGTTACATCCTCAGTCCCTAAATCTGGTTGAAGAATAAAGAACTCCTAAGCATTCATTGTACTAGTTCTGAAAATTTCTATACGTTTGAACTTATTTAAAAATGGAGAGTTAAGGGAGCTGGAACTGGGTCACCTTTGAGGAGCTTAAGAAGCTTAAGTTTGGGTCTACGTAACCATGCCGAGATGTGGTTCGACATTCTTCCTGGACTGGGCATTATGGGCGTGTGCTTGCTTATCCCTGGAGTGGCCACTGCATACATCCACAGGTTCACCAATAGGGGCAAGGAAAAAGGGTTGCCTATTTTGCCTATCAGTGGAGTTTGATGGAAAGAGATAGGCGGATCTCTGGAGTTAATCGTTACTATGTGTCAAAGGGTTTACAGAACATTGACTAAGGAAGCATTTTCCTGATTGATGCAAAGTAACTCAGTTATGGTCATCTACCCCTGCAAAAAGGTTATGCAGAATATTATGTAGCATGCAGTATGTTATATAATGCATAATCAAAATAAAATGAAAATGAAAAATCAAAAAAAGGAGAGTTAAAAAAACACACAAAAATTTTAAATGTATTTTGATTCTCACTAAAAATGCAGACACACATACACATCCTCCACAAACTTAAGTCACAAGCCAAATGACATAGTAGGGGAAAAAGTCTGAAATTCAGAGCACAGAAAAAGCTCATCTCATTCATACATAAAGAGCCTTCAGAAATCACTAAGAATAACAACTAGATAACAATTGGGACAAAGACTATGAAGAGACAGTACACAGAAAAGGAAACACAAAAGGCTCAAATATTTCAAGAGATGTTTAACCTCAACCTAGGCATGATGGTGTACACCGGCGAGCTCTTTCAATGTGCCCGACCCTGATCCAAAGATATCACATATATTGACTTATTTAACTATCATAACTCTATAAAGTGGCTACTGTTATCCTCATTTTACAAGCAAGGAAACAGACACACAGAGGGACTTGCCTAAAGTAACAGAGCTTATAAGTAGCAGAATTGGGATTCCAGAGTCCCTTTCCTAATTCCAAAACCACAGCCATTCTCCCAGACCATGGTTGGCCAACCACACACAGTACAACTGGATGGTGCAGGTCACTGAGCAGGTGTGACCAGAGCTTAAAAACAACACAGGAAGCCAGGTGTGGTGGCGCACACTTGTAATCCCCGTACTTGGGAGGCTGAGACAGGAGGATCGCAGGTTTGTAGTCAACCTCAGCAACTTAGTGAGGTTCTCAGAAACTTGGCGAGACCCTGTTTCCCACGCTTGTAATCCCAGTACTTTGGGAAGCGGAGACCGGAGGATCCGGGTTCGTGGCCAGCCTCAGCTCTCTCTCTCTCTCTCTCCCTGTCTCTCTCTCTCTCTCTCTACTTAGTGAGGCCCTCTGCAACTTCGTGAGACCCAGTTTCAAAATAAAGTATAAAAAAATAGGGCTGGGGGCGTAGCGCGGAGGTAGAATGCCCCTGGGTTCAATCCCCGGTACCGTAAAAAAAAATAAAAATAAATAAAAAATAAAATAAAATAGGGCTGGGGGTATAGCCCGGAGGTAGAAAACCCCTGGATTACACCCCCAGACCACAAATAAATAAATAAATAAATAAATAAATAAATAAATAAATAAATGGGCTGGGGTGTAACTCAGAGGTAGAATGTTCCTGGGTTCAATCACCAGTATGAAAATAAATTAATAAACAGATAAAAAGCAGGTAATAATAACAGTGTTTAACATGTCTGTACTCTATGCTAAGTATCTTTACCTCACTCACTCACTCCACCTACCTGCCACCTGCCCCTCCCCCAACACCTGCTGCTGGAATGAAGGAATGGGTTGCTCAAGGTCACCTGGCAAGTGGTAGAGACTGAAAGTGAAATCAGGGCTGTTCGAGGCCAAAGCCCTAGTTGATTTCTGCCATCCTGGCCTTTGCTTACGCTGTTCCTTCCTCTTTTCACCTTGCCCCTGGTCTTATTTATTTGGTACTGGGGACTGAACCCAGGGCACTCTACCTCCAAACTACATCCCAACCCTTTTTATTTTTTAGTTTTGAAACAGTGTCTCACTTAAGTTGCTGAGGATCTCACTTAAGTTGCTGAGGTTGGTCTTGAACCTGGGATCCTCCTGTCTCAGCCTCCCAAGTACTGAGATTACAGGTGTGTGCCACCATGTTTGGTTCCCTGGTCCTTTTTGAACAAGTACAACAGCCACTCCTCCAGAATAAAAGGGTAGCCCTCCCTAACTTCTTATGCTTTTATGACTCATATGAGACGAAAGGCTATTTTTCCTAATATGTAAAGAGTTTCTACAAATCAACAAGAAATGACCAGTAACCCAAACTTTAAAATGGCAAAGGATTTCAACAGTATCATAGAACAGAACATACAAACAACTTTTAATCTATGAAAACTTGCCTGACCTCATTCAGGATAAAATAAACACAAACTAAAATAATACAAGGAGCCAGGAGCAGTAGTGCATGCCTGTAATCCCAGTACTTAGGGGGCTGAGAAAGGAGGTAACAGATTCGAGGACAGCCTCAGCAACTTAGCCAGGCTCTCAGCAACCTAGCAAGACCCTGTTTCAAAACTACAAAAAACTCAAAACCCAAAACAAAGTAATAATAATACAAGGTACTATTTTCCACCTATCAGTCTCCACAGAGGGCAATCTGGCATTATCTGTCAAAATATAAACACATATGCCTTTAGTACCACCAACTTCCTTTTATTTTATTTTTTTTGCGGTACTGGGGATTGAACCCAGGGGCATTCTACCTCTGAGCTACACCCCCAGCCCAATTTTTTTTATTCTTGATTTTGAAACAGGGTCTCACTAAGTTGCGGAGGGCCTCACTAAGTAGCTGAGGCTGGCCGCGAACCTGGATCCTCCGGTCTCAGCCTCCCAAGTACTGGGATTACAAGCATGCGCCACCACGCCCAGCTCCAACTTCCTTTTAAAGAACTGATCCTACAAGATGATGTACTACATCATTCTTTGCAGTCTTCTTCATAACAGCTAAAGATCAGGAGTAACTTAAAAGCCCAACAAAAACTGGCTATATACATAACAGCATATCCACACAACAGAATTACATGGTCACAGAAAACAATGAAGAACAGTTTCTGAGATCAACTTTAAATGATGAAAGCAAGGTATAAACCTGTAGGCAGAGCACACTCTCATTTTTGTAAAAGCGGAAGGAAAAGAATCCACATGTGATTTTGTTTCTCTGTGTAGAGAAAAGAAGTGTAAGAAACCACCTCGAGAGAACTTCAGGGGGCTGAGGTCCAGGACAGAGCTTCACAATCTATGCTCTATTTAGTCTCTTTTGAAACGTGAATTATCTGAATGTATTACTCAGATGTGAAAAGGAAAACTTTAGGGAGTAACACATTTTCTGCTGCATGCACCTTGCACCCCTGCCTAGCGTGGGCTTCCCTAGGCTGGTCCTGGCCTCAAGCATCCACTCTCATCAGGAGACACAGAGAACATGGGCAGTGGGAAGGAGAGCACTGTGATTCCCAAATCAGCGAGACAGAGGCAGGCAGAGCAGAGCGGGGAGCGCAGGAGGAGGGGCGAGCTGGGTCTGAGCTGGGAGGCTGCTGGGGTCATCTACCTGGGGGGCCGGCGCCGGGGAAGCCTGGCTGTCGGGGGCCTGAGGGCTGAGGCCAGCTCCTTTGGCGACTGGGGTGGCCAGGGCTGGGTCTTGGGCGGGAGGCGGGGCGCTGACTATGACCGAGGCAGGCACGGAGAGGTGGGGGCCTTCTGTAGAGAGGGGCTGCTGGCTCCTCTCCTGCAAGGGGCAGCCCGCACAGGTCAGAAGGCCGCCCCCGGCCTCCCTGCCTGGGACTGCTGCCCCTGAGGACAAGCGCAGAGGCCAGGGAGGCCACAAGCTGGGGACCTTGGTCCACTCTGGACTCCTGTCAGTTGTCTTCCAGCTCCACCCCAGCCCCTCTCTCCGTCCGTCCGTCCATCCATCCATCCATCCATCCATCCATCCATATTGTGCCCACTTCCTCTCTCAGAGCCTCCTCCTATCTCTCTGTCAACTGGCTAGCAGGTCCCCTCCCCTGCCCACGGTCCTTCCCCTTATCTATCAGTCAGCCTGTCCTGCCCCTTGCCCAACTGTCTGCCCCAACACCTCAGCCAGGTCCCTCGCCCCACAGGCCTCCCCTTGGAGCTACTGGGTCACATCACCTGTGCCACTTCCGAGACACTCTCCCCAACCATGAGATCTCCCTGGCTGCCCTGGCCTCATCTGGCTTCAGCCCTAGGCCCTTCTCCCAATGCCCTCTGCCCGTCCCTGTCCCCAGCCCTGGTACCTGGGGCAGGAACATCTGCAGGGAGTCCTGAGTAAGGATGGCCGTGGCAGCGGCTGCAGAGGGCGGCTGCCCCAGGACGATCTTCTCTGGGCTGGATGCCAGGCCCGGGCTGGGCTGAGGGGTGGTGGCCTGAGGCGGGGCGGCGGCCTGTGGCGTGGGGGCCTGCGGCGGCTGCTGGAGGCCCAGAGGCAGTGGTGTGCTGACTGCGGGTGGCACCGAGGGTGTGGGCTGCACCGTGAGGACAGGGGTGGCCTCCCCGGCCGCGGCAGCAGGGGCAGCTGGCTGCACTAGCCCTTCAGGGGTATTGAGCATGGCCACGGCACTAGGGGGCAGGGTGACCCCCTGGAGGACAGTGGTGGCGGCAGGGCCCGTGGGGGCCGGCTGGCTCTGTGTGGGCAGGCTCCCAGCGGCCAGTGACACGGGCATCTGGAAGAGGGCTGGCTGGCCCACCTGGATGGGGGCGGCTGAGAGGATGTGGGCAGCACTGTGGGCCCCGGAGTGTGGGGCCAGCACGGGGCCCAGGCTCAGCGGGCCCGCCAGGTTCTGGTTGGTGAGGATAGGGTTGGCAATTAGTTGTCCGCCGGCATGGGGGGCCGCGGCCGTCAAGATCTGCCCGCCCACATTGGCCGGCAGGGCGGAGAGCGGCTGGGGGAGCTGGACAGCAGGCGTACCGGGCAGCAGGAACTGGTTCTGACCCGGCAGCATGTGCTGGGCAGGGATGACGATGCTGCTGCCCTGATTCAGGAGGTGCACGCTCATGGGCTTGCTCAGGGCCCCGGGGGGCTGGGGCGGGGCGGCCCCTGGGGTAGTGGCCGGAGGCTGCTTGAAGACGTTGGCCTGCAGGGCGGGCGCCGGAAAGCCCGAGAGCACCACATTCTGGCCTGCCTTGCTCGCCGCCATGAAAGTCAGGTTCTGGGGGGCCTTGGGCGGCTGCTGCAGGGCCCCCGGCTCGCCCTGGATGGTGAGCGTGGCGCCCGCGGGGGCAAAGGGCTTGGGCGTCAGCTGGTAGAGCTTGGGGGGCAGCACCCCGGCCGGCTTGGGCTGGATGGGCGTGGGTGTACGGTGCAGGATCACGTTGGGCGCTGGCACCAGTGGCGATGTGCCCAGGCCTGGGGCCACTGCCAGCGGCTGTCCCGAGGGTGCTCCGCTGGCCGCTGCCGTGGCGGCCCCCGCCCCGGCAAACACAGAGTTCCCATTGAGTGTGGTGGCCACGGCAGCCGGGAGGCTCTTCTGGATGACCAGGCCGGCCCCCTGCGGGGACACGCCAGCCGATGCCAGGGTCACTGGTTCCGAGGGGCCGGCTGCTGAGGCCAGGTAGCCGCTGACAGGCACCTGCTTGGCCAGAAGCTGGGAAGTGGGTGGGTTGAGCGCCATGACGGGCTGGCCCACCACTTGGATGGGCGCCAGGCCAAGAGTGGCTGCCGTGGCACCACCAGGGCTGCCGTTGGGCAGGCCCTGGAGGCCTGGGATGGGCTGCAGGGTCACGTTGCCCAGGCCGACGGGCTGCAGGAAGGGCTGGACGCTCAGGGCCTTGTTGACCACATCCTGGGGTGGCACCAGGGCCTGGTGGGTCAGCACCGTGGGCGGGGCCTGCAGCCCCAGCAGGTCAGCACTGCCTGGGAAGAGGGCCTGAGGTCCCGCGGCCACTGCAGCCGCCCCAGCGGCGCCCGTCGGACCAGCGCTGCCATCCGCGGGCTGCAGGGTGGGAAGCTGGAAGGGGCCCAGGTCCAGCTCCGCCTCGGCCTCCAGAGTCTGCTCCGTGATGTTGGCCTCCTGGAGGCTCTGCTGCAGGATGTCACAGGGCTGGTCAGCACCCCCGGCGCCCCCGCCACCGCCCCCCGCGGCGGGCGAGCCCAGGATGTCATCTTCCAGGAAGTCCAGGTCCACGCTGGGAGCTGGTTGGCTGGGCTCTGGGTTTAGGTGGTTGCCGGAAGCTTCTTGCACGTGGAGCTAGAGTCCAGGGAAGGAAGAGCCGAGGTTAGCAAAGGGCTGGGCTCAGCCATGGCTGCAGCAAAGGCAGCCTGGGTGCCGAGCGTTAACTCAACCAAGAATATCCCGTCTGGAAGTGGCTGAACCTGGGACTAGACCTCAGCTCTGCCGCGCCTGGCTGTGCAACCAGGGCTTGTTAAATCTGACCTGTTTCCCCATCTGTACCCATCAGTAGAAGGTAATAGAAATGAGTTTTTAAATAATTCTGGAAGCTCGCAATACTTAGTTATGATTCCAAAACCCCAAAAAGCTCTGAAAACCAAAAGTGTCTTTAGAATTCTTATGCCAGCCAAGCACTTGTGGAGCGCCCGTAACCCCAGTACTCGGGAGGCTGAGACAGGAAGATCGCAGGTTTGAGGCCAGCCTCAGCAACTTAGTGAGACCCTGTTTCAAAATAAAAAAAATAAAAAGTGCTGCAGCTCTGAGGTAGAACACCCCTGGGTCCAATCCCCAGTACCAAAAAAAAGAGCACTCTATGGCAGCAAAACCTGACCGGGAGGTTTGGTGAGACACACCGCTGTGTAACTGACTCTACGCTCCGCCACAGGACAGCGAGTGTGTGACATCATAGATGGTAGATAGACTACATGCCTGTTCCAGAATTTGAAAAATTCTGAAATTTAAAACATGCCTGGCCTCAAGGTTTCCAATAAAAGCCCTAGGTCGGGTTAAAGAAGCAGCACAGCAAGCCGGGCGTGGTGGTGCACACTTGTAATCCCAGTACTTGGGAGGCTGAGACCGGAGGATCTGGGTCCGCGGCCAGCCTCAGCTACTTAGTGAGGCCCTCCGCAACTTCATGAGACCCGGTTTCAAAATAAAGGATAAAAAATAGGGGGTGTAGCTCGGAGGCAAAACGCCCCTGGGTTCAATCCCCTGTACCACACACACACACACAAAAAAAGCAGCAGCAGCAGCCATGTGTGAGCCTCGGGGCCACTGTGCCAGGAGGTCCATGTTTCTTAAATTTTGTGGTGCTGGGGACTGGACCCAGGGGCACTCTACCTCCGAGCTACACCCCCCAGCCCTTTTTATTTTTTTGTTTTGAAACAGGGTCTTGCTAAGTCGCTGAGGATCTTGCTAAGTTGCTGAGGCTGGCCTCGAACCTGCACCAGTCAGCCCCACCTCTGCCTGCTCCTGCCTGGTGGTCCTCTCCACCTTGCCGTGTCCTCTGTGACTGCCTCCTGTCCCTGGGCACATGCCAAACCTCCCTCCCATTGGCCACCGTGTTGCAGCGACCTGGTGCTGACTGGGTGCAGCCACTTACCCCAGGACCTTCATAGAAGGCACTTGGGGCCTCTCCGGGGGCATCCAGGAGGTCATCACTGTCCAGCTGCAACGAGACCCACCCCCACCCAAGGTTAAAGGTCAGCAGGGCTGGCCCAGGTTCTAGAGTAGAAACCAATACAAAAAGACAGGAAGGTAGGGTGGAAGGTATAGGAACTTTGCCCCAGAAAGGAGATCCCAAAGAAAGGGGCTTGGTGAGCCAGGCATGGCGATGAATGCCTGTAATCCAGTACTGGGGAGGCTGAGACAGGAGGATCGCAGGTTCATGACTCAGCAACTTAATGAGACTCTCAGCACCCTGGTGAGACCCAGTTTCAAAACAAAAAATCGAAAAAGTGATGGGGTGTAGCTCGGAGGTAGAATACTCCAGGGTTCAATCTCCATTACCAAAAACAAAGGGGGAGGCTTGGTGGCATGCTTCTCACTCAAGGCATCCCCAACCCAAGGTGGGGTCCCTAGCCTGGCCTTACTCAGGACATGCTGCCTTGAACCCAAGACTCCTGTCTGTCCCCAGGCTTTTGCCCGAGCTGTGCCCTGCCTTTCGCCCCCCAGTCCCTCTGGCAGCACATCCTTCAGGAGCTATCACACATGCCACCTATCTCAACAACTGCCCCCCCTTACAGTCATTCCTTCCTCTACACAGCCCCAGCACCTAGCACACTGAGACATGACCAGCTCCGGGACGGCGGGGACCTACCTGCTCTTTGTTCGGGGCATCTCCATTGCCAACAGTAGGCCCTGGCGTCCACACATAAGCGCCCACTAACTGTCTGAGGCCTCCCAAAATTCTCTCTCAACCTGAGGTGTCTCCAGAATCTCACCTTGTATATCTAACACTCCATCCGGACTTCTAGAATCTGCCCTGATCTTCCAATCTCAGAAAAACAGTACCGCTATCCACTCAGTTGCTCAAGCCAAAACCCAGAAGTCACACAGGGCACTCTTGATCCCTTGACATGGAATCCACTAGCAGGTCTCCTTGATTCTACTTCCTGAATACACCCCAAGTCCAGCATGCCCACCTCCTCGACTGCACACACTGCAGCCTGGGCCACAGCGGCTCACTGCCCTCGCCTGGGCTCCACAACTTATTCAACACTTCTCCTTTCAAGAAGTAGAGCTCAATTCCCCTCTTTCTAAGTGTGGGTGGGACTTACTAACTCTTTTCTGCTGAATACATGATAGAAGTGACTGTGTGTGACTCTGGAAACTAGGTCATAAAAGGTACTGTGGCTTCTCCCTTGCTCACTCTCTCTCTCTCTATCTCTGAGCTAGACTCCCAGCCCTTTTTATTTTTGAAACAGGGTCTTGCTAAGTTGCTGAGGCTGGCCTCGAACCCGTGATCCTCCCACCTCAGCCTCCCAAGTACTGGGATTACAGGTGTGCACCACCAGGCCGGGTTTTGTGTGTGTGATGCTTGATATGGAACCCAGGACCTCACATATGCTTGGCGAGCGGGCTGCCATGAGCCACGAGCCACACCCCCAGCCCAAACCTGTTTTCTTATGCAGGTGGCATTATTATTTTGCATCATATTTCTGTGTGGTGCTTTTCACCGTCACTTTTATTAGTTCCCGACTTCTTTGAGGAGAGATATATGGCGCGAGGGCAGGGGTTTATTGTCTGTTTTGCTCACCAGCAACTGGGGTTACCCAGTGCCTGGCTCACAACGCGCAGGGCAGATGTCTACTGAGTCAAGGGGCCGTGTCTCTCGCTGCTGATTCTACAGCCCTCCACCCAGGGAACGTCCCTCCGGGCCCATCACCTACCTTCTCGGATCCATGCAAGAAGTCATTGAGGGCCTGAGGGTCACTGAAAGAGAGAGAAGGAAGATGCTGAAGAGGTGAGCTGGGGAAGGGTGGGGGGCAGGGCGTCTGAGACAGAGGGCAGGGGGCGGGGAGCCCCTTACTCACCAAATCACGTCTAGTAAGCATCTCCCATCCTCATCATCCATCGCCACTGGACGGGGTGGGGTCAGGAAGAGGGCGAGGGAGACAAGGTTAGATTTTTGGTTTTGGTACTGGGGATTGAACCCAGGGGCATTCTACCGCCAAGCTACATCCCCAGCACTTTTTATTTTTTATTTTGAAACGGTTTTGCTAAGTTGCTGAGGGCCTTGCTAAGTGGCTGATACTGGCCTCGAACCTGCGATCCTCCTCTCTCAGCCTCCTAAGTACCGGGATTACAGGAGTGCACCACCACACCCAGCTACAAAGGTAGATTTTGACCATTTCTCCATCCCCCAGATCCCCCCCGATGATGACACCAACCATTCTAAGTGCACCCTGATCTCACAAGGGCCCTGTGTTCAGTGCTTCAGAAGCACGTGGCTGAGTCCTCATAGGACTCAGCCCCACTTTGCAGGCGAGGAGCTGGAGGCACCAGAATGGACACTCCATCTTCCTGCAGGCAGGTGGCGGGGTTGGGCCTCAAGCCCAGGAAGTCCGGCTCCCACGCCTGCGCCCTTCTGTAGTCTTGACACGGGTCTGGCTCAGAGTTGGGGTGTGGCAGGGGTCTGCCCACATATGAGTGGATGAAAGAGGCAGCACAAAGGGCCTATGGTCCTCGGTCCCCCCCCCAAGCCCTACACAGTGTGGTTCTCCAGGAAGGGAAGGGTGGCAGGGAAACTGAGGCCAAAGAGAGGGAGAGGGACTAGTGAGGACGGGCACTCTGAGTCAGAGGCGACCCTCGCTGTCAGAATGATGAGGATGAGGAGGGCTAACGTTTGTTGAGCGCTTGCCAGGGGCCAGGCACGTCACAAACTTTAGCCTGTTGAGCCCCTGGGAAGAAGGGATGGTCCCACTGCACCCCAAGGAAACTGACATAACCTGCATTTGCCCATCTACCCTCCCGCCTGTCCAGCCTTCCATCCTCCCAGACATCCTCCATCCACCTCCCCGAACTCCCCACTCCATTGGCCTTTCTAAGCATCCCTGCCTCCATCCTTCCAATTATCCCCCATCCCTCCACCCTCCCGAGATTCCATCCATCCATCTCTCCCAACTTCCATCCAAACACACACCTTTCCCTTCTAGGTTTTTTGATTGTGTGTGTGTGTGTGTGTGTGTGTGTGTGTGTGTTACTAGGGATTGAACCCAGGGTCATTCTACCTCCAAGCTACAACCCCAGTCCGATTTTTTATTCTTTACTTTGAAACAGGGTCTTACTAAGTTGCAGAGGGCCCACAAGTTGTTGAGGCTGGCCGCGAACTTGCAATCCTCCTATCTCAGTCTCCCGAGTACTGGGATTACAAGCGTGCGCCACCATGCCCAGCTTGATTGTTTGGGTTTTTTTTGGAGGTTCTGCCACTAAGCTTCACTCCTAGCCCTTTTTATTTTTTTGAAACAGGGTCTTGCTAAATTGCTGAGGGCCTAAGTTGCTGAGGCTGGCCTCAAACCTGTGATCTTCCTGTGTCAGCCTCCCAAGTACTAGAATTATAGGTGTGTGCCACCACACCTGGTTTACCTGTCATCAACTCTTTTTAGATTTTTTTGGTACTAGGAATTGAATCCAGGGGCATTCTACCTTTGAGCTACACCCCAGCCCTATATTATATTTTTCATTTGGAAACAGGGTCTCACTAAGTTGCTGAGGCTGGCCTCAAACCTGTGATCTTCCTGTCTTAGCCTCTCAAGTACTGGGATCATGGGCATGTGCCACTGTGCCTGGTTCACACCTTTCTTCTAAACACCCAGATCAATCCATCCTTCCACCTGCACAGCCTTCCACTGCCCTGTGCCTCCCAAGGAATACAATAAGGAAGAAAGTCTCCAAGTGATGGGAACTCAGAGCTCAGGACCATGGGCTTCTCACCCTCGTGTGTGTGTCCTCAGTGGGAGTGTGGTGACTGGACACTGGCCATCCCCCAGAACCCCACATGTACACACTAGCTCGCACGGGCCTTGGTGGGTTCACGACCCCTTACCCTACAGCTCTCTGAACACGCCTGGCGGCGATCTCCTTGTCACCCATCCCTCTGACCTCAAGTGCTCTGGACTTAACGAGGAGTCTGGGCCAGGGGCCCCTGCGGAAAACTGGGGCTTCTAACAGCATCTCAGGAAGGCTGGCGAGCCCCTCTTGCCAGGAGCATGCATGTGGTGATACATGCTACTTGTATGTTCCCAGTTCAGATTTCCCCAGTCCGCAGCGCAGATGGAACACGCGTGCCAGGGGAGGCCGCCTTTACTTTCCCTTTCAGAGTCGGCCATGGGTCGTCCCAGGGGGTCCCTCAGGGGCTCTCGCTTCATGTGCAGGTAAGGATGGGCCTGCACCATGGCCGGGCCCAGCCCCTAGCTGCGCTTTCTTCTCCCAGCCCTTCCCAGCCCAGAAAGGCCAGATCTGTAAAGGAGCTGGGGGGAGGCAGGGGGCTGGCCCAAATGACCCAGGGCACAGAGGCTGGAGAGGGAGGAGCTGAAGGAGGTCGTGAAGCCAGGCTCTGCCCAGCAAGAATGTTCCCTCCCAGGAGCCTCAGCGGGCCAGCAGGAGGGATTCCTCCCTGGTTACCTGTGCTACAAGCGAATCATGAAGGGAAGGAGGGGGTGTCCGCTCCAGGTCTACGCGGGGCCCCCAGCTGGGGACTTGCAGAGTGTCCTTTTGGGGGCCAGCTGTGGAGAGAGAATGAGAGAGAGGCTATGAGTGAGAGAGAAATAAGAAAAAGATGTCAAAGACAGACTGAGGTCCAGGACGCAGGGGTGGGGCTGTGGGAGGGAGGGAAAGACTAAGGGGAAGGGACAGAGGAGAGCTGGGGAGGGGTCAAAAGGCAGTGTTAAAAGGGAAGTAATGGCGGACGCTTGTAATCCCAGTACTTGGGAAGCTGAGACGGGAGGATCGCAGCTTCCAGGACAGCCTCAGCAAGTAGTGAGACTCTCACTAACCTAGCGAGACCCTGTTTCCAAATAAGAAATAAAATCAGCCTGGGGGTGTAGCTCGGAGGTAGAATGCCCCTGGGTTCAACCCCCAGCACCAAAAAAAAAAAAAAAAAAAAAAAAGGGAAGTAGTGGAACACATCTGTAATGCCGGTACTTGGGAGCTGAGATAGAAGGATAGAAGGATCATAGCAACCTAGCAACCTAGCAAGACCCTGCTTCAAAATAAAAAATAAAATAAGGCTGGGGGGGTATCTTAGAGGTAGAATGCCCCTGAGTTCACTAATAGTAGTAGTAGTAATAACAGGCCTGGGGGTATAGCTTGGGAATAGAACGACCCTACGACCCTGGGTTCAATCCCCAGTACCCCCCCCAAAAAAAGGGACATGAGACAGGAGAGGACAAGCACGCATTTAAAGTCACATAAAGCTAGATGCTGTGGCACACACCTGCACACACACTTGGGAGGCTGAGATAGGAGGATTGTAGGTTCAAGGACTGCCTCAGCAATGTAATGAGACTCTCATCAACCTAGCAAGACACTGTTTTGGAACAAAAAATAAAAAAAAAAAAGGGAGCCAGGCATGGTGGCACATGTTTATTTATTTATTTATTTTTTTTGCGGTACCAGGGATTGAACGCAGGGGCATTCTACCTCCGCGCTATGCCCCCGGCCCTATTTTTTATACTTTATTTTTGAAACCGGGTCTCACAAAATTGCGGAGGGCCTCACTAAGGAGAGAGAGACAGAGAGAGAGAGAGAGAGAGAGAGAGAGAGACAGAGAGAGAGACAGAGAGACAAGGAGAGAGAGAGCTGAGGCTGGCCCATGAACCCGGATCCTCCGGTCTCCGCCTCCCAAAGTACTGGGATTACAAGCGTGCGCCACCACGCCCGGCTGGCACATGCTTATAATCCCAGTACTTGGGAGGCTGAGACCAGAGGATCCGGGTTCGCGGCCAGCCTCAGCTACTTGGTGAGGCCCTCCGCAATTTAGTGAGACCCTGTTTCAAAATAAAGAA
>PVJS01036741.1:0-20293 GCA_004027185.1 Glis glis | reverse complement strand
CCCGGTACCGAAAAAAAAAAAAAAAAACAAAGAATAACCTAATATTAAGGAAAGTTGAGAACTAATATCCATATATGCCATCTTCACTGGAGTGGGAACAGGTAACATTTTGGGACTACTTGTCCTTATGTAATACAAACTGGGCTAAGTGTTTCCGTGTACTAATCTCTCCCAAATTCAAAACAACCACTTAACTTACTTACTATTTTTAAATTTATTTCACAAATTGGGGAATTGAGATGTGGAACATATAAATAATTGTTCAATTAATACAATTTATAAATGATGGAGCTAGTATTTATATGATGGCTTGTTTGTTTCTAAAACATGTTTATCTTTAGATCATATCTTGTTTCTATATCATGTTTCTCCCTTACATATTTTGGCCTTCTACCATGACATTAACATAATATTGATTGGCAAGAGATTAGTGAAATATTCCTGCCTTAGAGAATATGTTGGCTTCCCATGTTCTTATAGTGCTAAGATATTATTTTCTGAGACAAGTTAAATGTTGTACTTTTGGTACAATTTAAGTTGAGCATTGCTATTGATAAGGAAATTGTGGTTGGTAGAGATGACAGAACAATTTTATTTGAAGCTAATACTTAAGCCTTCATGAAACAAAATCTATACAGAGTATAGGATATACTAATATTTGACAAATAGATGGCATTTGAGCCAAAATGTATGAGTAAAAGTTATCACAAAAATTAAAATAAATATTAATATCTTTAAGTTAAAAATAATTCTTGTAATGTTTTACATATAATCTTAGAAATAATGTAGCCTTTTATAATGTATATCACTTAAACTTGAGATGTACAGAAAGGAGGATTATTTTTCCCTATTAATGAAAAATACATTAGGGTAATAAGAAGTCACGTTTTGTACAAATGTATCAGGCATTATTTTCAAATAAGAAGGAAATTACACAAGCAAAACAGCTAATATTTAATAAATATTTAGTTCATTGTCCCTTCAGATGATAGATGGATTTGTCTGAGTCTTTTATATTAGAGCTCATTCTTTTAAGAAAAATCTATTTGTTCAAATGCTAAAAGACTCAGAAATAGGCTTGCCTATAGCTCTGCTGTATATAAATAAAAACTCAAGTGTTGTTCAAAATGAATATACATACGAGTGTAATATATTAAGATAATTTAGTGGATATTTTAATTCTTAGATGACTGAGAAAATTAGAACTTCTTTTTCTTGTCTTATTTTTAATATTATGTGTTTAAATGTGTTCCCCCTATTGTAATGCTAATAGTTTCCAATTTCTCAGTAAAATTAATCACTCGTCTTCTTTAAAATAGTAAATCTCTTGCTTATTAAACTTGCATGCTTCAATCTCCCTTCTTCATTTCTGGATTTGATAGTAAAATAAATCCATATAAAATTAACTGATAATTTCAAATATAGGTGTGACCACTCTGTGAAAAATTGATGAGTTAGGTTCTGCACCTGAGATTCTGTGTATACATATATATACATACACACACACACACACACACACACACACACACACACACACATATTTATATATATATGACCTAATACAGTAGTTTCAACTATCCTATAAATAAAATTATGATTAAGATTGCTTTTGGAGAACAATGAAGAACTTGATCTACCTGAATGCTAACAGGAAGTTAATAGAGTTGAAAAGAACTTAAACTCATTTTCTGCTTCATAAAGGCTGATCTTAGAACAATATTTAGAGAAAAATAATATTTCACCATTGATATTAAAATACTTTAGGTCAAAACATTTTATCTAGTATTTAATTGAAGGTACCTCTTTTAAATAAGACTTGTTCTCAAAAATTTGATCTTATATTTATTTCCATCCTTCTTAATTTGAATATAAAATGCAAATATTAGTTAAACCCCATTATATTTCTTGTCATACCTGTAGACATCCAGCTTAATGTGGGTAGCAAAATTTATAGAACCCATCTAATTGGCATAACTAAGATCTCATTATTGTAACTGCAAAATGCTAAACTATGCCCATCAATTCCATTTTTATTTGGCAAGATTGTTCACCTACAATCCTTGGATATATTTTACATCTCACTCCTCAAATATTTACATGCAAATTTGCTTCATATTTTGTTGACAAAATTGAAGTCAAGATTGGAATTCTATTATCAGTTTAGGGTCAAATTTATACACTCATTTTTCTAAATCAACTTACAAGAATATGAACATTTAGACTTTATTGGTGAGTAAATTAAGACCCAAAGAAGTCAGATAAATGAATATTCATAACTAATTTACAGAAATAAGAATTGAACTCATATATCTTGGAAAGTGGAGCCCCAAGTCAATGTCATTCTATTGACTCATAGAATAAAGGTCAAAGCTCCTGGTATGAATATTTGTAATTTGGGAATAGATTATGAGGCTTAATAACATTAGAAAAAGTCTTCTTATATTTCCTAATATTTTCCAAGTGATTATTTGTTTTTTTTAGCTTACTAAAAATATGGCTAAAAGTTTAAGACTTCTTTCTCTCTTTTTTGGGGGGATGTGACATTCCTTGATAGCATTTAAAACAGAAATTCCAAATAAAAACAGTAGGGAAGGACCTAACAAATAAGTTTATTATCTAGGCATTCCTTCTTACATTGAGTGACAAAATATATCTGAGTGTTTCCTGAATTCATTCCATCTCTTGCCTGAAGGGGGGATCTTTTTCCTGTCTGAATGGTCTGGGGCCAGTTCAGTTAGGTCAGAATTTGAGAGTGCACACGTAGGTGATTACTGGGGACCTTCATCTGGGTCCCGATAAGCAGGACCAAACATTTGTTCTGTGTTGAACATACCTTGTTTGCTTAAGATAGAAGCACAACATTTTTTAAAATTCTTTGGTCTGGGCCGGGCGTGGTGGCGCACGCTTGTGATCCCAGTTCTTTGGGAGGCGGAGACTGGAGGATCTGGGTTCGTGGCCAGCCTCAGTTCTCTCTCTTTCTCTCTCTCTTCCTGTCTCTCTCTCTCTCTACCTAGTGAGGCTCTCCGCAACTTTGTGAGACCCGGTTTCAAAATAAAGTATAAAAAATAGGGCCAGGGGTATAGTGCAGAGGTAGAACACCCCTGGGTTCAATCCCCGGTACCGCAAAAAAATAAATAAATAAAAAATTCTTTGGTCTGCTATGATAAATCAAAAATCATATAATGTAATGTATCTCAACAAGTTAGGTATAGAAGCAATATTCTTTAGCAAAATAAAGGCCATCTAAGAGAAGCTCGCTCATAGCTAAGATCATATTGATAATATGAAGTTGAAAGATTTTCCTCAAGATCAGAAACAAGTCAAGGATGCCCACATCTACTACTTCTATCCCATTTAGTACTGAAAGTCAGCCAGAGCAATTAGTTGACAGAAAGAAACAAAAGGCAAACAAACAGAAAAAAGAAGTAAAACTGTTTCTGCTGATATGATTTTATATATAGAAACCACTAAAGACTCCACCAAAAATTGAAATAACTAATAAAACATGACATATTCAGTAAAGTTTCAGGATATAAAGTCAACATTAAAGAATCAGTAGCATCTCTATATACCAGTAATGAACTATCTGAAAAAGAAATTAAGAAAATCCTATTTACAATATCATCCAAAAAATTACACTTAATATTAAGTTTATCCAAAATAGTGAAAGGTCTGTATACTGAAAACTGTAAAGAAACCTAATGAAAGAAATGTAGGAAGACACAAATAAAATATTTGTGTTTATGGAATAGACGTGGTCAATCATTAAAATGTCCATACAACTCAAAGTAATCTTTGAAAGAGATACAATGCAATCTCTCAAAATATCAATGTCATTCTTCACAGAAAAAGAAAAAACCTTAAGCTTTGTATGAAACTATGAAAGATCCCCATAAGAAAAAGTAGTGTGTGTGTGTGTGTGTGTGTGTGTGCACGTGTGTACTCGAGCCTCTGTGTTGCTGGGATTGAACCCAGGGCCGTTCTACCAATGAGCTACTCCCTCATCTCTTTTTATTTTTTATTTTGAAACAAGGTCTCCCTAAGTTACTGTGAGCTTGTCTTGAACCTGTGATTCTCCTGTCTTAGCTTCCTGAGTACTAGAATTTAAAGCGTGTGCCACCTTGACTGGCTAGAAAAAGCAATACTGAGTATAAAGAACAAAGCAGGAGGTATCATATTGCCTGATTTTCAGTATACAGACCTTTCACTGTTTTGGATAAACTTAATATTAAGTGTAATTTTTTGGATGATATTGTAAATAGGATTTTCTTAATTTCTTTTTCAGATAGTTCATTACTGGTATATAGAGATGCTACTGATTCTTTAATGTTGACTTTATATCCTGAAATAGTAAATCAAAATAGCATGGTACTAACATAAAAATAGACACATCAATCAATGCAAGAGGGCAGATATAAACCATGCATTTATGGGTAGTTATTAGCAAAGGTTTCAAGATCATGCAATAGGGAAAGGATAATCTCTTTGGGAAAAAATGGTGCTTAGTGCCAAGAAAACTGAATATCTCTATGCAGAAGAATAATTTTGGACCCTTATCTCATATCATATATAAAAATCAACTTAAAATAGATTAAAAACTTAAAAGTAAGGCCTGACACTTTATAACTAATAGAAGAAAACAGAAAAAAACCTCAACATTGGTCTGGAATGATTTCTTTAATATGACCCCTATTAAAGAAACAATTAACAGAGTGAAGAAACTACCCATGGATTGAGAGACTAATATCCAAAATATATAAGAACTCAACTCAATAGCGAGAAAACAGAAAAATCAATTAAAAAGATGGGCAAAGGATCCAGGCATGGAGATGTATGCCTGTAATCCCAGTACTTAGGAGGTTGAAATAGGAGGATCACAGGTTCCAGTCCAGCCTCAGCAACTTAGCGAGGCCCTCAGAAATGTAGTTAGACCCTTTGTTAAATAAACAATAACATAGAGCTAGGGGTATAGCTCAGAGTTAGAATGCCCCTGGTCAATCACCTGTAACACATATACACACACACACATACAATGGGCAAAGATCTTGAATAGATATTTTTGGAGGTGTAACTCAGAGATAGAGTGCCTCTGGGTTCCTTCCCCAGTACCACAAAAAGAAGAGAAGAAGCCGGGCGTGGTGGCGCACGCTTGTAATCCCAGTACTTTGGGAGGCGGAGACCGGAGGATCCGGGTTCGCGGCCAGCTTCAGCTCTCTCTCCCTCTCTCTCTCTCTCTCTCTCTCTCTCTCTCTCTCCTTAGCGAGGCCCTCCGCAACTTCGTGAGACCCGGTTTCAAAATAAAGCATAAAAAATAGGGCCGGGGGTGTAGCGCGGAGGTAGAACGCCCCTAGCTTCAATCCCTGGTACCGGAAAAAAAAAAAAAGAAGAGAAGAAGGAGAAGGAGGAGGAGGAGAAGGAGAAAGAAATAGCCTAGTACATGAAAAAATCAGAGAATCTAAATCAAGAAGGAGGAAGAGGAGGAGGAAGAGGAGGTGGAGAAGGAGGAGGAAGAGAAGCAGAGAAGGAAGAGGAAGAAGAGGAGGAAGAAATAGCCTAGTACATGAAAAAAATCAGAGAGAATAAATATCATCAGAGAAATAAAAATTAAAAACATAATGAGGTATCACTTAATATCTGTTAGAATGACTCCTATGAAAAAAAGGATAGGTGACAAGTGTTGCTGAGGACATGGAGGTAAGGGTATACCAGCACTTGTCCAGTGCTGGTAGGCATGTAAATTAGTACAACCATTATGGAAAACAGTATGGAGGTTGCTCAAAAAATTATCAAGAGAATTACTATATTATCCAGCAATTGTACTTCTGGGTATGTATCTGAAAAAATGGAATTCAGTATATTGAAGAGGTAACAGCACTCCCATGTTCACTGAAGCACTGCTCACAATAATCATGATATTGAGGCAACCTAAGTGTTCATCCATGGTTGAATGGATAAAGAAAAAAATTATATATATATATATATATATATGTATATATATACATACATACATATACACACACACAAAAATTGTGTATATGTGTGTATGTATATATATACAAAAATACACACACACACAAAATGGAATAGTATTCATCCTTTTAAAAAAAGAAATTCTTAAGCCGGGCGTGGTGGCGCATGCTTGTAATCCCAGTACTTTGGGAGGCAGAGACCGGAGGATCTGGGTTCGCGGCCAACCTCAGCACGCATGCGCGCGCGCGATCAATCGATCGATCTCTCTCTCTCTCTCTCTGTCTCTCTCTCTCCTCTCTCTCTCTACTTAGTGAGGCCCTCCACAACTTCGTGAGACCCGGTTTCAAAAATAAAGCATAAAAAAATAGGGCCGGGGGTGTAGCGCGGAGGTAGAACGCCCCTGCGTTCAATCCCCGGTACCGCAAAAAAAAAAGAAATTCTTCATTTGCAACAACATAGATAAACCTGGAGGATATTATGCTAAGTAAAATAAGCCAGGCATAGAAAGACAAATACTACATGATTTCATTTACATATGAATCTCTAAAAAGCCAAACGCAGAAGTCTACACAGAAGTAGAGAGCACAATGATAATTAGCTGGAGCTGAGGTAGAGAGAAGATGGATATGCAAAGAGGAGACAGGGACATTATTGGCTAAAGGGTTCAACTTTCAGACAGGAGGAGGAATAAGTTTAGAGGAGGAATAAAATTAATAGAGTAGATTCTAAGTGTCCTAATCACAAAGAAATTATATGTAACATGATAGATATTACTTAACATGATATAATCATTTCAAAATTTATACATATATTATAGCATCACATTGTACCACATAATCATATATACTTATTACTTGTTAATGAGAAATCAAATTAAGTTAAAATTTTAAAATTCATGCAATGTGAGCTGGGCATGGTGGCACAGGCTTGTAATCCTAGTACTTGGGAGGCTGAGACTGGAGGATCCAGGTTCGCGGCCAGCCTCAGCTACTTAGTGAGGCCCTCCGCAACTTAGTGAGACCCTGTTTCAAAATAAAGTATAAAAACTAGGGCTGGGGGTGTAGCTTGGAGGTAGAATGCCCCGGGGTTCAATCACCAGTACCGCAAAAAAAAAAAAAAATCATGCAATGTGGTGCTATTATAGCAAAGTTTCTCAACACACACACACACACACACACACACACACACACACACACACAATTATCTTGATTGCCTCTTTAGATAAGTAGCATAACTGGTAGTGCTTTGTCACTTTTCATATTTTTTACAGTAAACACATATTAGTTTATTTATTCAGAAAAATTCAATGTGCTGCTCTAAATATCGTATGTCAGCCACTGAAAAGCGAGGCTCCAGGTATGAGATGGTATTTCAGATTAATCTTCAAGAATATATATAATTTGCATATGAAAGAGAATGAAGGACATTACACATAGAAAAACTGAAGAAAATGCATGCAAATGAGAAAACACACACTGGTATTGATAAATATTTCATTATGATCAGTTACTGCAATTGATCCTGTACACAAACCAAAGAACAAGACACAGCCATAGTGCCATGAGGTTCGCTAAAATTTTTATCTATTTTAAAGCAATTGAATAAGCTCCTTATGGCAAACTTATAGTTAACTATTTTTAAATCAGAAACCTTGAAAACTGGCTGAAGTCAAAATTATTTATTTCCTTTCATATATATATATTTGACAAAATAATACCAAAATAGTGATAGATTCCTACTCTTTATTCTATTATCAACACACATACACACAAATGTTAGATTTATTCAGGGCTCAATGTAATACACCATCATTATACTCTGCAGTCTTTCTTCAAGTTACTTACAGTAACATTAATTAGATAATATTTATCTGATTGCTAAATGCTTTTTCCTCCACTTAACCATCAGTTGCCTATAGATGACCAAGTTCTGTCATTGATATTTTCATTATAAAATCATGTGAGGCTGGTATAGTGGCCAACATATCATGAATGTGCAATAATTGCTAATTGATGGATGAGGAATTGAAGTTCTCAGTTTTATATCCATACAGAGATTCGCAGGACTAAGAGACTTGCTTATCTTCAGCTACATCTCCATTCTTGGCACCCAGGTGAGCCTCAGCTGTTTTTTGAAGCCTTATTATCTGTCTGACTTAGTCATCAGAGTATTCTTGCCAACTTCAATCACTGAGACAATAGCATTCCTTTGCTGTGAATAGTTTAATCAAAAATTTGGTTGTTTGGTTTTCATAATGCCAGGCCTCCCTTAATCTTTAATATTTGAACATTGCCTTGGGGAAAAAAAAAGACTAAAGATTTTTATCTATTTTCCCTGAGTTGTGTTTATACTATTCAAGTTCCCTTGATAGGAGTTTCTCAGAAAAAATGGAACTGAATCTTCTACACAAATCCACAGACAATGGACAGACCTATGTTGAAACTACTGGTAGTGAGAGTGAAGAGATTAATATACTACTTGATAATATAAATAAATTAAGGCAGCCATGGGAAAAAACTAAAAAAGAAACCATCCCACCATTTGAGCTCATTTCTCATTACAGTTACCCAGTTTCTTATAAAGATGCCTGTTTTCAAAATTACAGTATGGTTGCTATGGCGATATGCACTTTATAAATCATGTACAAAGGCTGTCTTCATTTCTACTGTGCCCTGAAATAATAAAGAAGATTATTAAAGTGGAGTCACAAGGGTCTGAAAAGGAGTCTAGTGAGAGTGGAACAACGAAGGCGTTAAACATTAAAAGCAAAATTTCAAAAGATCCCATGAAGACCTCATTAAGTATTTGTGGTAGCCTTGGGGTCATCCAATGATATTTTGGACAGCTTTCAGAGTCTTTCCTTCGAGATAAAATGTTGATGATTGATGATGAATTGTTCATTGATATTTGACAGTGCTGACAGTTTACCTGTGTGATTTGGGATTATTTTCTCTCACAAGAGATGAGTGGGTTAGAATCTCTGTGTTAGAATTTCAAACACGGCATAGCCCTTGAGGGATTGAATGCTTTTCACATTTCCTTTCAATCTTTACCATTTTAGAGCCATACACAGTCCACTTTTATTTCTTTAAAAGTAAAAAGAAATGATTCCTACTCTGCTTTACAGTCAAAATTACTCTGATTGACACAAGTTGGAGACGAGCCACTCTGAGGAATTATACAACATGTCACCATTTTGAAAGTAATTTTCTTTTATACGCACATTTGTCTCAAGACTGTGGTTTTGTTTGTTTTTTTTTTTTCACTGTGTTCATTGGGAAAAATAAGTTTCAGATGGCAGCTGTTAGATTCATTCTACTGGGAAAGGCTGAAGAGCATTACAGAGAAGACCCTGGAAAATTAATAGCAGGGGTGTCCTCTATCAAGAGTTTTCATCAGAGGGGCCCCTGTGCAATTAAAATTACTTCAACTAGGACACAGACTCTCTCTCATTAGGCATTTTAATTGGATGGTTCTGCTATGGCTTTATTTTCTATCATCTGTGTGTCTACTCTCTGGAGGAAGGGCTGCCAATGTCTTTGTAGAAACCAGCAATATTGACCAAAATGTAAATTAAGTAGCAGGAAGTTCAGGATAAGAGGATTACTGCAAACCTAAGACTGACTCTTGTTTAAATTGACACTGTTGAGTTAGTGATACTTCTACCATCCCAGGGGAGGAATCCCACCACAAGGAGGATAGCAAATAGCATAACAATGCCCACCAAGATCAGCAGTCCCAGAAAGCCAACCCATGCCATACTTTTCAGGTATTGGAATCACCAAGAAAGATCACTCACTAAAAAGGATTATCCCTTACTCATGAAGAAAAGAGAAAAAGTATCATCAGCTTCAATAGTGTGGGTTCATCATAGTGGATCGCATCTCTCAGCCAACTCAGGGAGATGGTCTACACTCATCTTGCAACTTGTTTTGCAGGCAAAATACATATTTCCTCTACCCTGGGAGTGATATACTGGGAGACCTGAGGCCCATTCTTAAATAACCAAGCAAAGGTCCAAAGACTGCACACATGTGTGATAGTCTGGGTGCCGCGGTTGCTGCTTGCTGAAGTCCCTCTCATGAACAACTCTGGGTCCAAAATTATTATTTTTAATATCAGGGTCGGCCAGGAGGGAGCCAGGCAATTCTCCTGTCCTCCTGTAGCCAGCGCCTTTCTTTTATTGAGGGTTTAAACAAAGCAAACAGCAAGGAGGTCACGAGTTAAGTTTACAGTTACAAGCCAGGTTTAGGGAGAGGCATTCATGAGCTCGGTGTGGGGAGAGGCAGGCATGGGCCAGGTTTAGGGAGGGGGCAAGGTAAACACTTCAGGGAGAAGAGGAGGTCTTCAAAGTCCACCTTTCTGTTCCATCCGGACTAAGGAAGTTTGTCTGCTTGCGGACAATCTCCACTCAGCGTGTACTATGTACATAGCTAAGCTGGTCCAAAATGGTGACGTTATCACGTGGGCTAAGATGGCTCCCAGCACACCTATGATTGACTTTTCCAACAATTAACTCCATGATTATCACTCAGCCCCCAAAACAAAAGATAAAGCATATTACATCTGACACTACCATTGCCCAGCCCGAATTTGCAGGTGGAGCTGAGCCCAGTGGGGCTCCTGAACCACCCATATGGATGTGGTTTGCATTCTTAGCCTCCCTGGAATTTTGAGACAGTACTTTACAATGGTCACTAAGAGAATCAGACCCAGAAGGTACACTGGGTCTCCCTGGAGGATGGTCCTTACCCAGGAATCCAAATTATCTGGATTAAGCCAACTAAAGACATAAAAATGAGTCCAGAGAGGACTTCAGGTATACAGGTGAAAACCATCCTGCTTGAGCCTGTATCACGTCCAGCTAGGTTTGTACCTTCCTCAAATTGCAAATGTGGACACAGCAAGAGGGGATGGCTGATAACACAAACACTGCCCTGTTCCATCAGCCCCAGCTCATCAAGGGCTATTAGGTTGGGCATGACTGCCTTGAGAGAGAAGTTCAGTGAGTACTGTTGGTCTCACATGGCTTGAAGGAGGTCTGAGTGGTTGTGTACCCGCCAGGTCACTATAATAAGTGTGCAGGAGGAGAGGGACTTTAGTCTGGAATAATAAATGGAGCATTACATAAGTTTACCTCCTCTCAGCACAGCTCATTTCAGGGTGCTTTTGGCACAGCAAAGGCTTCTGTAAGAGTGAGAAAAGATTAATGTCCCCACCCTCCATTTATTTCATAAGCCTCCTGAGGCTGAAGATGCTTTTATCCAATAACCTGGGGTGAGGATTTCCTGAGTAGAGTTACCTAGACATTCTGTCAGATTCTTGAAGCTTCAACTTCCACAGGGACTCATTGCCTCTGTTGCTTGGCCCAAAGATTTTGCCCTTGGTTGTTCAACCCAAGAAGGGAGGTCACAGCCTGAACAGACTGACATATCTTGTAATATCAGCCACCTGTATTGAAGTCCTGCAGTTCAGGTCAGGAGTCCTGGGCATAACCAAAGTAACCCTAATGTCTTCTGTGGGGTCCCACAGGAAGGAGGTGCCCAAAGATAATTTTGCCTCTAAGTTTTAATGAGGAGGCTCTAAGAGTGATGTCACTGAGAACGGGATCACACACTGCCCTGGAGAATACATTTCAGAGGGAAAAAGGAAGAATAGTTATGTATACTGAAATAGGAATTTCACAGGCATATCCTAATTAGGCGACTCTATTCCTCCAGCTGGACCAAATTCAGTATTTCTCAACACGTGTGGCAATGCCAAGATTCTTGGCTGGATAGCAGTGTTAAATATCCAAATGGCTTCTGTTAGGTGGAAGGACCCCCTGGTAAATTGTGATTTCTTATAGGCCTTAGTGTAGTCATGGTTCGAGCCACCCATTCCATCATTCTTTCCCTTCATTCACCTGGGGCTTGGTCCTATATCATGAGAGTATGTCCATTTCCATGTAGCTTGTGAAATGAATGTGGAATCCTGATCGGATTGGAATCATGCTAGATATCCAAACATGGAGGAGGTATTTCCTTGAAGTCACAGTAGTGTTTTCACGTCTACATAGTACAGTGGGATGGTGGTCCCATAACCAGAATATGTGTTCATGACTGTGAAACACCATTGAACTCTATGGCTATAAATTATTGGTCTGATGTAGTCAACTTGTCATATTCAAATGGACTCTCAAAGCCCAATTATTGTGGCCCAGTCAGTCATACTGTATATCCTGAGCTTGTTGACAGGAGTAATATTCCTGAGGTGCATCTTTGACTTCTGTTTTGTTTTTTCCCTAGTGCAAATCCTTACGATTTGCCCCATTCTTGCAACTGATTTGATCTTTCATATCCCATTCTGTGGTGGACCCAAATGGAAATGTGGCAATTTGTTGAGGGAATGCTAGATCAGCTCATACGTTCCAGTAGTGTTTGGTTTTGGATGATTCTTTGTCATAATCATCAATGTGGGTGATAAGTAAATCTCCTTTCCAGTTTGCAAGCAATTGTTACAGTCCATGTGCCAAGAACAGTGGCTCCTTTAATATTCCAATTATTCATACTCATCAGATCACATTGCCACTCCATTTTCCATGACCCATGAGTCTGTATATATGTAGCTGGGAGTTGCTGCTGGAGTGACCTGCCTAGCCATCACCACCTCATGGAGTTTGGCTCATTGGGCAGAACATCTCATCTGTTCTTAGACAAAAGATACCTATCATTGGAGTGGAGGGCTAATAGTGGCTTAGGAGACTCTATCAGCTTTGAGTTTTGAAGATTTATCCATGAACCAATGAATACCATCAGCTGAAACATCTTCAACTTAAGCCCATTTCAGTAAGGGAGAAACAGGGACATTCCATATGGGCCTTTTAGACTCCCAACAAGGCATGAAGTTGACTGAACCCTATCTGGTCTAGCGCTGGTCCAGCATGATCTTGGATATGTGATCCTCATTTAATGATGGAGGTTTGTGGAGCCTCTCTAATGTTATTAGTGGAGTTACAATAGTCCACAATCAGCCTCTGGGCTTCTGCTTGTTGGTGTTAATTGTTTTGTTTTGTAAATGGGACTAAATGTAGTGGTTCAAATACACCAGGGTGGTATATAACACTCCTACCTTTAGTATTTGTGTGTGTGTGTGTGTGTGTGTGTGTGTGTGTGTGTGTGTGTGTTACTGGGGATAGAACCCAGGGGCCTTCTACCGCTGGGCTACACCCCCAGACCTATTTTATATTTTATTTGGAAACAGGATCTCACTAAGTTGCTGAGGCTGGCTTGATCCTGAGATCCTCCTGTCTTAGCCTCTCAAGTCCTGGGATTACAAGGGTGTGCCACCCTGACTGGCTAGCTAGTAAGGTCTAAATTAACAAAGTATTGTCCAGCTGGTAGGCAGTATATCTTTTGTTGAATAAACCCTCTGGGACTTGGGTAACTTGGGTAGCAGAAAATAAATGGAGGTGCTCTACTCTTATGGCTTGAGTCCTTTGTTGTGAAGGGCTTAGCCCTGTGGCAGCAGTGATGCTCCAGGACACAAGAAGCCAAATGCCAGTGCCTACAAAGCATATAACTGTAGAAAACATGATCACAGCCACCCAAAATGACCCCTAGGCACATGCAAACCTGCCCATGGCACTATAGGGAGGTGGTGGAGCCATTAAGAAGTAGCAGTTTTAGGTTATTGGGGATGGTCCCTCAAAGAGGATTGTGGGACCCTTATTACTTCCTCTCTCTTATATTCCTGGCCAGGAGGCAAATGAGCTTCCTCCCAACACATGCTCCTGCAGTGATGTACTGTGTGGCCATAGGCTTAAAGCAATCGGGCCAACTGGTCACAGACTGAAATTTCAAAAACTGTGAGTCAAAATAAACCTTTCCTTTATAAGACAATTTATTCCAGGTATTTTCCATAGTACTGGTAAACAGACTAATACATGTGCATGTCCTTGTTAATAGGGAGTTTGTCTACATCCCACTTATCCCTGTGTGACCAGAGAGAGGCCAGCACTTAAGTCAGCCTATTGCCCCACTTCAGACAGAGAGCCAGTGTTTCCCTGGGATGAGTGGGCTGATGAACTCCTGCACCTCCTCCCTGCCACGGTGTACTTCATTGGTGACCCTGTTCTCTGCACCAAACTGTCAAAACAATGGACACCTCTTACATTTCCAGAGGAGAAGTCCCACTATAGGGAGAACATCAAGGCCCCAGACAACGTCTACCACCAGGAACAGAAGTCCTAGGATGTTAATCCTGGTTTGCAGGTACAGGCATCACCAAGAAAGGCGCAAAACACCCAGTACTGAGTGGAACAATGGTTTGCTCACATGGAGAAGAAACAGCCAGGTCAGCTTTGACAGGTGGCATACATCTTCTATGGCCAGAGGTCTCTTCCCCTAGCTGAAAGGAGATGGTCTGCAAAGTAACCAGTCCCTCCCTGCTGATACAGTAGTGGGGATGGCCAGGTGCCATATGATGCATGCTCTCAAGTAGGACACATGTGGAGTCCAGAACAGAGAAAGGTATGTCAGCATGAGGCAACAGGCTAGCACAGTCTTTGAGAGCTCTTTATCTCTTGGTAGGGAGCATCCCAGTGTGAGACCAACTCTTCAGTGGCCAGATGGGAGTGGAAAGAGTGCACAGGGGCTGCCTTTACTAGCGAGGGCATTTGGCATCTACATTTCAGCGATGATGCAGCCTGCACATGGAAACTTATTGGGGAATGAGAGCAGGTCCATATTTAAGACGTGAATTAAAAAAGTAATATTCTTTAGCATATTGGAACTTCATCTGATTCATCTGTAGACTGTTGTCTTAGTCAGCATTCTCACTGCTATAATCCAAAGACCTGACCTTGTTACTTAGAAGAAGGAAGATTTATTTGCTTAAGGTTTCCTTGGAGATTTGGGGTTCATTCCAGGTGAGGCCTGGGATGGTGGATCTCAGGGAATGGCAGCAGTGGGAAGTGGAGAGAAGGAGAGCTCACAAGGCTTCGCTTTCATGTCATCGAGGCCCAAAGCAAGAGATATAAATCAAGGATCGAGAAGAGAGGAGCCATATATAATCCCCAATTTCACACCCTCAGGGACCCACCTTCTCCAGCCACACCCTACTGTCCCAGGCCACCACCCAGATAGATCCATTACAAAGAAGTCTAGCTTCCAACATTGCTACCTTGTTTCTGTGAGGGCTAGGGGGACTCTCAATTCCCAAACCATTACTATTGTATTTAGGAAAATAGTTTCATATTCATATATATGTGTGTGTGTGTGTTTGTATGTGTATTATTAATAAAATGTAGATAAGTTAACTACAGTGGGTATCTAATCCTTCCCTATTATTAGAGTAAATAGCTGTAGTTGTGTAGTTAGAAACCTAATTATATGGAAACAGTTCTTCTCTATGTGAATTGTGTGAGTGTACAGTGGGTTTATTTTTAGTTATGAAATACATATCATATATAATTGCTTACATGGCAAGATAAAAATGTGTGGCAATAAATGACAAGTCCTTCCTATTAATATATTCCCACATATGTGGATATACACCTGAGGGTGACTTAAAAACTTTTCTGGAGAAGTTCCAAAAGAATTAATAAAAAGTACAAACCATAAAGAACTATTCATTTATAGACTTTCCATTATTATGCAACTCTCTTGTATTTTCCAATGCATATTTAAGTCCATTTTTAAAATTTTTCTTCTTTAGTTTCCATAAAAAATGGTTTTAATGAAACACAAGCAATTTATTAATATTCATAGGGTAAGCTACTTCTATGGAGTATTACATTTAGGCAAATTATTGCATTTCATTACAAAAATGATTTTCTAACCCTTTTGTTCAACAGAATTATACAGTCTTAGCATTTTCAGTTTAAGAATATATTTGAAATTATTCTTAGATTATAAAAATCACAAATATAAAGTAATCATATATTCCATTATTGATGAGGTATGCAGTCTCTAGGTTGACAATTCTATGGTAATTACAATTGAATTGTTGCTGTTTATATTATTTCCTAAGAACTATCAGACATTAGCCAGGTATGGTAGCGCCTGCTACCAGTACTTAGGAGGCTGAGACAGGTGGATCGCTGGTTCTAGGGCAGCCTTAGCCTCAGCAATTTAGGGAGACCCTGTTTCCAAAAAAAAAAAAAAAAGGGCTGGTGTCATAGCTCTGAGATAGAATGACCCTGGGTTCAATTCCCAGCACCAAAAGCAAACAATCAACCATTGTTAGATACCAAATGAAGTTTGATACATAAACTTGGATTTTTTTTTGAGTACTGTTAAATTGTAGGAGCCGGGTGTGATGGCTCATGCCTATAATCCTAATATATGGGAGGCTGAGACTGGAGTACAGCCTCAGCAATGTAACAAGACTTTCAGCAACCTAATGAGATCCTGTTTAAAAGCAAAAATAAATAACAAATAAATAAATAAATGATCTGGAGATGTAGCTCAGAGGTAGAATACCCAGGTTCAATCCCTAGTTACACACACACACACACACACACACTCTATAGGAGAGATTTTAAATCATTGGAATATCATTCTGAGCAACAGTCTATGTTTCTGATCACATCTAGGTCTATTATATGTATTTTTGGATTCTAGTGACTAATGGGTAATACACCACCTAATAGTGTTAGGAACATCATTATTCTCCCATGTAAACTAAACACTTTGTTAAGTATTAGAAAAAAAAAAACATTTCTAGAAATCTAACTATTTATCACTTGAAAACTATTTCCTACACTTGACCAGTAGGGCATGTTGTATCAGGTTTGTCTTCATTCCATAATGCTAAAATTTTAAATTGCATTGGACTAAACAATTGATAACACTTCTAAAGTTTGTAATATTCAGAAATAATTTTTTGTATGTCTTCTATTTTTCTCTCTTTATCTAGTTTCCCCTGAACTTAATCAAATGTATTTGCATGTGGTCCTAGCATAAGTTTGTATTTGACTACTACTACTACCAAAAAACAAAACAAACAAAAGAAACTTTCTCATTTGTTCATTTGTATACTGCATTGAGAGTTGTAAGTCTTGGGTCTTATCTTCAGCCTCTAACTTGATGAATGTTTTTGAGCAGCTTGTGTTACCTCTGTGAACTTCCCATTTTCTTTCATTAAACCATACTGACAACACATTTTAATCCCACAGCTCTCCCAAATTCATTATTTATGAAGTGCTTTGAGGTGTGTAGGAGAAAAATTTATTATTTGTAGCACTATTGAAAACAATACGTATTGTATTATTTAGTACATATTGAGCTGCCTGCTTTTTTATGTATTATATAAAACATATCAAAGTTTGCATTTATTTGGGCATATTGGAGTGGTTTTAGGAAGTGCTAGATTAGCAGGAAAGGGAATAATATTGATTCGGGAAAGTCTGCTTCCCTTTGGCAATGAAATGATCTTTTTTTTCCTCTTTGAGGAGTTTATATACCAAGAAAACACATTTCAAGGATAACTAACAATTAATTCCTACTTGAAGTTTTATAACTATTGAGAAATATGATATAGAAGTAAATTCATTTCTTGTTCTAACAACTAAAAGTTACACATATTATATCCTAATAGATTTATCAAATTTTCAAAATTTTATCAAATTTCATATCTGTGTACTATTTTATTAACTTAATTTTAAGTTCTATTCCCATTTAATTTATAGATAAGCATAACTTCTATTAATAGATCTAAAGGACTTTAGTGGTGTCATCAAAAAGTCTGAATATAATTTATTTTTCTTTCCTTTATAAGTCATAAAGTTTTTTCCCTATGTGTTCTCAAAATATATTCTTTCATTTTTTTAAGGTTCAACAATTTTATTAAAATATGCTCTGATAATGATCACTTAAATTCAACCGTACCAAGCATGTAGTGATCTTTCTGTATATATAGTTTATTTTTGAGGGGATATTTGTTTTTCCTTTAGAATTTCATTTTAAATTATAATTTTTAGTATGTATTCTATTTTTTTGCTTTGGTTTTCTTCTTCAGGAACTTATTTAATTTAGACTATATTCCATTTCCTTTGTCTATTTTCAATATTTTTCATTTTCTTCTTAAATTGTCTTGCCTATTTCTTTAATTTTGTTTGTTTTAAATTTTCCTATTTTTAACTTTCTATTAACCTTAAGGCATTATATTGTTGCTTTTCTGTTTGTTCAACTTCAGCATTCATTTCTTAAATATTTTTCTATTATTCCCAATTGCTTCTTGAGTTTCACAACCCCAGTTCTGAGTTCTCTATTTCTGCTTTATGCTCCTCTTTCATGTCTCGGATTATTTTATTAATGTCTCGTAGCTCATTTTGACATAGTGGTCTACAGTTTTGATCTGTCCTGTTGGCCTTTATATCTGGCATGCTCTCCTTGTCTATAGGGATATTATAATAATCTTCATTCTTTATTCTTTAATTTTTTACAGTATTGGGGATTGAACCCAGGGGCATTGTACCTCTGAGCTCCAACCCCAGTCCTATTTTTTATTCTTTATTTTGAAACAGGGTCTCACTAAGTTATGGAGGGCCTCACTAAGTAGCTGAGGCTGGCCGCGAACCCAGATCCTTCTGTCTCAGCCTCCCAAGTACTGGGATTTCAAGCCTGCGCCACCACGCCCGCCTTTTATTCTTAAATAATGTTGCATGAGATTTGATATTTATACAGTTCTCTTTCTCATTGGGTAAAATTAGTTTTCCTGAACTTTATAATGGAGCAGAATTCAGGAAAACTTTTGTCTTCCCAGAGTTCCAGCTTCTGATGTTTTTGTATGGTGTTCTGCAATGTGGTGGCTTGCTTTCTGTGAAATCCTGGTCAACTTTCCCTCCCCATCTTTGATTTGGTCTTCATTTTTGCTCATCTTTCTCTCTCTCTTTAAAATTTTACTCAGTCTTGATTTTACTTGTATCAATTATTCCCCATGTGGTGACTTGTCCTAGAAAAGAGCCTTCTCTATTCAATTTTTTTTTTTTTTTTTTGCGGTACCGGGGATTGAACGCAGAGGCGTTCTACTTCTGCGCTACGCCCTCGGCCCTATTTTTTATGCTTTATTTTGAAACCAGGTCTCACAAAGTTGCGGAGGGCCTCACTAAGGGGAGAGAGAGAGAAAGAGACAGGGAGAGAGAGAGAGAGAGCTGAGGCTGGCCACGAACCCGGATCCTCCAGTCTCCGCCTCCCAAAGTACTGGGATTACAAGGGTGAGCCACCACGCCCGGCTCTCTATTCAATTTTGAGTTACCTGGCCCTGGTGTGCTCCACCTCCTCCAGCCCTCCTTACCACAAGTACCTCCTTCTCACTCCTCAATCAGACCCATCAATGTCAGCTACTTTGCTCAGATCAGCTGCCTATGGGTTTTAATGAATTGATATTGGCTCTTTAGGTGCCACTGAGCTTTTGTGAGACACTGACCTTGTCACATTCTCCTTCTTACCCACAGGCAAATTTGATAACAATTGCTTGAGGTCTTAGGTTGGTGGGGATACCTTTCTATCTAGTTTGGCTGTAAATAAAATCTGTAGATATTGTGTTTTGCTGTTTATTTGTGCTACTGGTGGTAGATGGAAAAAAATATCATTGTTGTCTTTTCCATCTTCCCAGAAACCCAGTTATGTTTATAAAGAAAGGTGAACATAATGCACAGCTTTGTACTTAGACTTACAAACTAAATATCCCTGTATTGCCAGCACCCACATAAAAAATACAGCATTACTACCAGAAAGTTTCTCAACACTGAATAGACAATTCTGAATAGACATATATGCAAACATTTTCTGAGTAATTTCAGAATTTATAATCTCTGAGTCTTTGCTCAGAATTTATCTTAACAGTTAATAGCTTAAACTTAAGATAAAATTACATCTAGCCTTTAATCCCAGCTATACAAGAGTCTGAGGCAGGAGGATTGCAAATTCAAGATTCATCCCAGCCATTTAGCATGACCCTGTCTCAAAATGAAAATTACAAAGTTCTGGGGATATAGCTCAGTGGTAACATGCCCCTGGGTTCAAGGTTCAATTCCCAGTACTGCAAAGAAAGATGATATATAGAAAGAGAGATAGATAGATGATAGATAGGTAGATAGATAGATAGATAGATAGATAGATGGATAGATAGATAGGTGATAGATAGATAGATCTACAATGAAATGAATTCAGTACTTTTTTTTTTTTTTTGCGGTACCAGGGATTGAACCCAGGGGTGTTCTACCTCTGCGCTACACCCCCGGCCCTATTTTTTTTATACTTTATTTTGAAACTGGGTCTCACGAAGTTGCAGAGGGCCTCACTAAGTAGAGAGAGAGAGAGAGAGAGAGAGAGAGAGA
>PVJS01036740.1:0-20292 GCA_004027185.1 Glis glis | reverse complement strand
CCTCCGCAACTTCGTGAGACCCGGTTTCAAAATAAAGTATAAAAAAATAGGGCCGGGGGTATAGTGCGGAGGTAGAATGCCCCTGGGTTCAATCCCCGGTACCGCAAAAAAAAGTAAATAAATAAATAAATAAAAGTTGTTCAGCTATGCCTCCCTTGAAAAACTAGAATCTTAGACATATTGCATATTCCAAATCATAAAATGGGATGTCCAGAATATTCTGAATGGCTATCTGGGCAGGAACCATTTTAACTGGCATGTCAATGTTCACCTTGTTGAAAAGTAGCTTTATTGCTGTATATACAAATAAACAATTGAATTCACCAACCCAATGGCACAGTGTGGTAGAAAATCCCAAGTGCTGCTTTCAAAAACTGTGTATGAACAGTGTGTGTGCTCGCTCGCTGGTATGCATGTGTGTGTCGGTAAGCATTAATAAATCGGTATTGGGCAACACGATTAACATTCATTTCATTGGAATCCTATATTACATTAGGATTTTTTTCCCAGTGTGTTTCAGAGCAGAATGCTTTTATCCAAAATACATTGAAACATGCAACAATGACATTCTATAGCCCTTCATTCCTTTCTAATACCTAGTAGGTTACAGGCACCATGGGAGACACAAAATAATCAACCCCAGACCTTCAGGGTATTTACAGCCTATTAAGGAAAACTATGTTTTCCCCATTAACAGAGAGAATTCAAATACAGCCAGAGTCCTCATTTGTTGTCAAAAGTGGAAAACCATACTCCGCTGGAACACATTATTAATTTAAAATACATTAATAGATGCCAGCATAGAAAATTTAAAATATCACAGAGTTCGAGATCCCTTTTTTGACCAATAAACTGAGTCAAAGAAAGTTTGCCGTTGGGCGTGGTGGCGCATGCTTGTAATCCCAGTACTTCGGAGGCGGAGACCGGAGAATCCAGGTTCGCGGCCAGCCTCAGCTGCTTAGTGAGGCCCTCTGCAACTTTGTGAGACCCGGTTTCAAAATAAAGTATAAAAAATAGATCCGGGGGTGTAGTGCGGAGGTAGAACGCCCCTGGGTTCAATCCCTGGTACCGCAAAAAAAAAAAGAAAGTTTGTCCAGATGATGTCAGAACTGAGCTTTTTGACTTGTACTTAGAGACTTATATGTCAACTGGGAACACCAGGCTGGGTTTCAGTCAGGCCCTCTCTGGCTCTAAAGTTCGATGACTCTTGGAGGATTCTGTGACCATGCTGTCACTCCCCCATCATTCTTTTTAATTAATAAAATCACTCAGTTGAACAAAAATAATTGTTTCATTAAGATGGGGAAAATGCCACATGTAATTATGAAAAAAGGCCTGACGCCTCATTCACTTTAGGGAAGTTTTTATATTTATTTTATTTATTTATTTATTTATTTATTTATTTATTTATGGTACCGGGGGTTGAACACAGGGGCGTTCTACCTCCACGCTATACCCCCGGCCCTATTTTTTATACTTCATTTTGAAACCGGGTCTCATGAAGTTGCAGAGGGCCTCACTAAGTAGAGAGAGAGAGAGAGAGAGAGAGAGAGAGAGAGAGAGAGAGCGCTGAGGCTGGCCGCGAACCCGGATGCTCCGGTCTCCGCCTCCCAAAGTACTGGGATTACAAGCGTGCGCCACCACGCCCAGCCTAAGTTTTTATATTTAAATATTGAACATAAAGACATCTCAGAGAACTGGAAATAAGGAAAGGCCACAGTCTATTACAGGATACAGCTGATTACCTATTAACTTTAATCGTATCGTCGAACACATAGCAAACCGCACTCTTGCCTCCTTGCTCCGAAGCACCTGTCGTAATGGTTCTGGTCACATCTTACCCTAAAAAATGTTCATGGACTTTCTTGTGCTCTGGTGGGTCATCAGTACTTTGATATGTTAATCATGGCCCTGTTTTCACTCTGCCATTCTAGTCATTTCTGAGATGAATTTCTTTTTCTCTGGAAGGATGTTTTGAACTGAGCATTTAATGTCTCTTATTTACCCCCTGATCAAGAGCTAAGTGCTTCCTGAGGAAGAACCCTTCCTCAGGCTGAAGAACCCTTGCGGATCAGTGCGTGTGGATTGATTAGCTTCTGCTGTGTGTCCAGGCTTAAACTGGGCTCAGGAGGTGAAAAAAGAAAGTTTGTGCCTGTTGTTATCACACGTGGCCGGTTGCTGATGCATCGGCCGGCCTCCAGCCCCTTCTGACAAGTCCTGGGGAGTCAGTAGTGTATTAGAAGGCAGGACTAATAGTGATAAAATGTGGCAGCTGTATAGACAGTGCTCTGAGTCTTTGTTTCAATGCACTTTCCCACACGGAGTCTCAATGACACTATGGTTGTCAGAAAAAAAATATTACTATGAAAAATGAAAATATTATGAAATATATCATGAAAATATATATATAAAATATATATAAAATGAAAATATATGAAAAAAATATTACTATGAAAAAATGGAGGCTCCCAGAATTTAAGTGACCTGCCTGAAATCAGACAGAAGGCAAACCCAGGATTCAAACCCAGGTCATTAGAGGCCTGGCCATTCCTCCATGACAAGGAACGTCTCATAAGGAGATTGCTCAGTTTCAACATACCTGCAGCTTGTATTTTTGCTCCTGCCCACTTGATGGCTCCAGAATTCGATCTTGGGATGCTGGTATCTCTTCTGTGTGAGTCAGCTTTCTGTTACTGTAACAGATGCCTGAGATATATCAACTTTAAAGAGTAAAGGTTTTTTTTGGCTCACAGTTTGGGAGATTTCAGCTCATGACCAGTTGGTCCTGTTGCTATGGGCCTGTGACAGCACATCATGGCAGGAGCGATGGTGGAGCAAATCCATCCAATTCACAGCCAGGAATGAAGGACAAGAGAAGAAAGAGTCCAGGGTCCCACAATCCCTTTCAAAGGCATGGCTCCAGTGAACTAACTTCCTCCAACTAGGCCTCGCCCCTTAAAGTTTCCACCACCTCCCAACAGCCCCATGGGTTGGGGAAAAAACCTTTAACACATGGGTCTTTGGGGGACATTCCAGATGTTAACGATAGCACCGTCCTACCTGACATGCGCCCTGGTCACATCTTACCCTAGAATGTTCACGTACTTTCTTGTGCTCTTGCCTGTCTTGTTGGTACTTTGATGTGTTAATCATGGGCAATCTTGCTTCCTTGATTTAATTTCAGATATACTGGAAGAAACAGAACACTTTGGGCTACAATTCTTTGATCCTGACCCACAGGCCCGGGTTCTCCTTACACTTCTAAAAAGGACCTCATAGGAGTAGGAAAATGATATCCTTAGCATTTATTGGACACCTAAATTGCTAGGCATTGTGCGAAGAACATCCATGTTTCAACACCCTCAGGAGCTGAGAACTACAGGGATTTAAACCCAGGAGTCCAGACTCCAGACTCCACCCCCTCACTGTCACAGCGCCACTGTCTCCCACAATGCTATACTTGCAGGTTTTGTATAACGTAAGCAGTTAGAAATCTCCTTAAAATTACAGGATTCTGGGTTTTCTTTCGCTGCTGTGGCCTAAACACAAACTAAGAACATACCTAATGAACAGCTGCAATTGATATTTTCATCTTAATTGGGGATTAAATATCAAAGAAATTGTTCTATTTAGAATGATTTATGATGTCCTAACTTTTCCAGTACTTCATTTCAAACAGATTTTTTTTAAATAGTGAGAGGAAACAGTACCATAGTTGCTTTTACAAGTATGTGTGGGAAATTAACTGAAAATGTAAAAAAGATCAGTCACTCTGTTTGCATTTATTTTTTTTTACCCCAAAACAACAACAATATGAGCAACTCTTATTTCTTTTACCTTTGTTGTACTTTCCTCCCTGAAAATCAGCTCGCTGATACCGAGGTGTAAAAAGAAAACTTAGGTGTCTCAAGACAAATTATACAAACACTTTTTTTAAAGAAGGAGTTTTACCAAAACAACTTGCCTATAAGAATAGCTACCAACTGGACATGTTAAGGAAGGGTAGCCATGAGGCAGGTTTTTATTATGCAATAATTTATCCATGAGCAGTTTATATTTCGTTACCCATTTTCTAGTGATTCTTCCTGTCACAGGAAGTACTCAAGCACAGCTGAATGAACGCATATCAGTCTGGAAAGTTCTAGAAGTGATTTCACAGTGGGTAGGAACTGAGTCAGGTTGAACTACGAGGTCCCTTCTAATTTGAAGAGTCTCTCATTTCCAACTTAGACACCTGAAATAAGGTCAGTATTGTCATGAACTTGAGATCATATTGAAACAAAAGGCACCAGAGGTGGTCAGCAGAGGTGGGAGATTCGGGCCTGCCTGGTTTTGATGTTTGACCCTACTATTTGCTAGCTTTGTGATCCTGGGCAAGTCACACTTCCTATCTGTACCGTAGTTTCCTCATCGATAAAATGGGCATAACAACAGTACCAATGTCAAAAAGTTATTGTGAGGATGAAATTAATTAAGGTAAGTAAAATGTCCAGAATAGCCTCTGGATATGATAAATATTCTAAATCTTAGCTATGCTACTATTTTCAAAGAACAATGGGGGCCAGATTGTTGATTTGTTATGAACCCTTCTTGTCTCCAACATGAATCAAAGGGTAGTCCACTCTGAGTTTAATTAAGATGAAGCTAGGGCTCATATTTTGTCTGAAATAAAGGAAATAAGGAAGAGGGGGGAGATGTAAAATGAGAGATTTTATTTAAAGGAAAGAGAGAAATGTCTGATGTTCAGGGAGAGAAATGAACATTCCACAGGCTTGGTGATATTGGGAATGAAAGTATGATGGGAAGAGAGAAAGGCTGTGGTAGATAGTCTCTCTCTCGCAAACTTGGAGATTGCTGGTTTATCTGCATCTTTACGTTTCTGTGTTAGCACAAGATTCTTTTGGGGTTTTTAGTTTTTATTTTTTGGTACTGAGGATTGAACTCAGGAGTATTCTACCTTCAAGCTACACCCCCAGCCCTTTTCGTTTTTTATTATGAAATAGGTTCTAAATATCTGAGGCTGGCCTCCAACCTGCAATCCTCCTGTCCCAGCCTCCTTAGTACTGGAATTACCGGTGTGTGCCACCACTCCTGGCTAGCACAAATATTCAGGTCTAATCTTGACCTCTGGCTTCAATTGGCAGCTCAAGTCCACAAATTTGTCTCAACCCCCTACTAAGTACCAATCACCATGGAAACAAAGATGGTGCTGTCCTAGGGTACTCAGTCTATCAGGAGAATCCAGACAGGAGAATGTCCGGGGTTTTCCTTAGTGTGGCAAGTGCTGTATCAGTTCTGTGTTGGACACTGTGGGAACTCAGAGGAGGCTCCTCCTTGACTCAGCCTGCAGGGACAGGAAAGACTTCCAGGTGGGGGTGAAAGTTCAACTTAGACCTGAAGTAGCTATTAGGCTGATGAAGAAAGCAAGCCAAACAAAATAAGACAAAGCAAAACAGAAACCCCAGAAAATCAGACTAGGAAATGTTTTGATTCCTTCTGTAAACTTTGAAAGTAAGGCAGAGCTAAACTGGAGTATGGTTCTGCTAGTTATTCAATATGTGACTGTGCAAGTTATTTAAACTCTCTGACCCTGGAGTTTAGTGACCCTGGAGACAGGGTCACTATCTCATTGCATCTAAGAAATAAGGAGAGCCAGGGTGTGGTGCCTGTAACCCCAGTATTTGGGAGGCTGAGACAAGAGGATCCTAGGTTCGAGGCTAGCCTCAGCAACTTAGTGAAACCCTATTTCAGAAAGAAAGAAGGAAAGGAAGAGGCTGGGGGTGTATCTCAGAGGTAGAATGTCCCTGGGTTCAATTCCCAGTACAGATGATAGATAGATAGATAGATAGATAGATAGATAGATAATAGATAGATAGATACATAGATAGATGGAAGGAAGGAAGGGGACAATGTCTAAGCAGCTCATATCCCTGTGTCACAGCAAGTGCCATGTGCAGGACTATTTTGAATGTTGTTGGCATTAAATCACTCTAAAACTTAATGAAAGAGGAAGTAATAATTTGCTGAACTGAGAGTAGGAAATGATAGCAAGGAAAGCCAAAAGTAGCGCACTAAGCCCCGTGTTAAGGCTCAACTGTCCATTCTTGCCAGAACCATTAATTCCGAGCCAGGGTGGAAAGAGCCAGCCAAAGTCCACTGTGCTCCATCTAGCGCCGTGCCTACGGGGAAGGCAGGAGGGCTTCTGGCAGCTCACCTTGTCTAGAACCTACCTGTTCCCCAACTAAGAACGTAGTGAAGCATCATCTGGATCTACCGCCTCAATAACTAGGACATTCAAACCATCCACAAAAGATAAATCCAATTTATTGATCTGTTTTATTAGCACCATCTGCAATTTCACCTGAACATGCAGATAAAGCAGAAGAGAGGCCCGGAAATCAGTTTATCATAACAGCTGCCATTTTTCACAGGCTTACTATGAGTTAGGTACTCTTCGTGTGCTATTTCTAATGCACATTGCAACTTGTAAGAGAGTTCTGCTCTCATTCACAGATGAAGAACCCGAAACACAATGGGTGCCTTAACAAAGGAGAGAAGCCACCAGGGATAGATCTGTTTGGCTCCAGTGCTGTTGTCTGCATCCTGGGGCTAGTGCACCACTCTTTCTGCAATGAGAGGAAGGAGCCACACATGGACAAGGAGCTCCCACATCCCCAGTGTGGACGGAAAGCCATTCTTCCTCCTCCTGTCTCTGTGATGTTGCTATCAAAGTGTCATAATATTGTGAACTGTCCTGGGAACTCAGGAATTTTCCCAGAGAAGAAAAGATTAAGGATCACCCAGAGAGGAAAAGGCTCGTTGGAATTCATCAGAATGAGTGAAGATAAGAACCTAACCCTGATAGGGCTGTCCGAAGCCAGCAGGGACTTAATCCTATTATAGTTCGGCTCTGCAAGTGATCCAAGATGCAGGTGCATCCCCTCCCTTTGAGAAGAGGAGTTCTCTGGCTCTTTGGTGGAGAACACTAAAAATAAAAAAATAGATTTTAAAGACCAGAGACGTTAGTTCAAATCTAGTCTCTGCTCCTTAACGATTATGCGACAACCTCTATATGCTTCATCTACTCATCTGAAAAAATGAAATTCATGGTATCTACTTAGCTTTTCTCAACTCCAAAAACAGTTGTGATAATACTAGCAACAAGCTAGGATGATTGTGAGGAAATCTCCAAGATTATCTGTTATTATTTTATGGCATTATTTTCATCAGACACATTATAGCGTTCTAATGTAAAGTGTCTGGATACGGCAGTTGATTAATAAATAGCAGCTATTATTATTAACTGTGCATTTCTTACTCACACTAGTAGTAACCAATTGGGTAGGATGAAGATAAATCCTATATCCATGACAGCAAACAAATGCAAACATAAAAACAAAAATAATAAAGAGGCAGAATTGGAAGAAAAAGAATTCTAGCTCAAGTCAACCAAATCTGTTACCAGAATTTCATTATTAGAAATATCTACTGTGCAAATTTGGCCTTTAAAGAGTTTAAAGGCCTTTAAAGAGTTTTTAAATTGTTTTGTTTTGTTTTTGCTTTTTTTTTTTAAATTTTATTTTCTCCAAGTCCATTTTGAGCATAACAGACTTCACTGGGCCCTGGGAGAAAAGGAATTTAAATTTCTATTCATTTGGTTAGTTTTGCTTTGCAAAAGAAAAGAACCAGTTCAGTTTCTGAACTCCACTTACCTCTGAAGAATTCAAGTCTTCTCCACTTCCCCTTTGGGGTGCTTTGTCTATGTTCACGGCAGAAGGAAGATGGGGAACATGGGCAGCAGGGGTGAGATCAGATTCAGAGCCCTCTGAGCCCTGGGGCAGATTCCGGGGAGAGAGCCTGACCTCCCTCCCTTGGAGTGGTCTGTCCTTGAAAGCTACCTTGTTTTCATGGTGGTTTTTGCTCTGCCATGGGTGTCAGTGGAGCTCAATTCATTACGTGGCTGAACACCAAAACCACTGAGCTCTAATGAGATGGCTGGGCCCAGGACCTCGCTCCTCAAACAGCAGGTACACCACTGAGCCTGAGGCAGGGCAGCCGGGGTGGCCAGAAAGCACCCATAAAGTGCTGAAAGTAAGATTAACTGTGTTCAATGAAACTTCTGCCATATTAAATTCAACAGAGTCTGAACAATAAACTATCTACAAAGCAACAGCCCCCAGAACCAGAATAGGTTTGGGGTGACTGAGTGTGCTGCCTCGTGTCTGGATAACAACTCTAGACAGAAAAGGGAAGCGATGTACGGAGCACAGAAGTGACACGCAGAGACCGCGAATTGGTTAAAGTTTGGCATTTGCTTTATTTGAACCCGGTCTGAATAGTTGGCTGCCTGTGGTTGACCGAAGTTTGGCTAATTGTTATAAAAGCAGGTTATAGTCGTTTACCCATTGTTAGGTTACAGTTCAATATGTACAAAGGAACAAGGGGGGATGCAGACATGGGACGGCATGGGTGCTGCACCAAGCCACTATAGAAATAAGTAGCTCCCTTACCATTTATCTCTGTCTATTGTTCACCTACTTATCTACCTATATGCCTGATATGTTTGGGGTGGGATGGTATAAGGTAGGTTTAGGAACACTGCTATTTTTAAAACTGCCTAGAATTTGTGCCTAATACTCTACAGGTGGATACAATTCATTTTCAGGGAAATCATCCTTTTGATTGAGAAAACACTGTAATAAGCTTTTTGGTTAAGCAAAGATAGAGCCAGGCTTCCATTCTGGAAGAAACAGATTAAGATAGAGAAAAACTAATCTGCTCTCCAGAGATTTTTTGTTTCCTCTAATAGATTTTGGGGCTTCCTTGGGGGAAGAAGCAGGCTGGGGAGAGGGAGATAGGGGATTGGGGAGACGAGGAGGTGTGTGCTGTGGCAGGCAGGCAGGAGGGTGCAAGCAGAGTTTAAGTCCAAGGAATTCCTCTGATGGACTGTGACCAACGGGCTTTAGGAGCAAGGATATGGAGTTGTCTATTTCCCTTTCTGTGAGGCAACTCCTGTGTCATTCTTAGACCCTCAGTGAGCTTTTGTCATTCTATGGCTGGCATTAGCTGTGTTGTTGGAGAATTGGAGGAGCCGTTGTCCACATGGAGCGGACAAGTAATGGGGGGTGAGGTCGGGCGGTAACAACAGCTCTGAGTTAGTGCGAGCGTTCTCCCATAAATCTCCATAAATTCTTAGGTGAGAAGACTGGACAGAACTCTTTCTTCTTTCCTTTCCTTTTCCTTCTTTCCTCCCTCCGTTTTTTCTTTTCTTTCTATTTTAGGGATCAAACCCAGGGGCATTCTATCCCTGAGCTACACCTCCAGCACTTTTTTATTCTTTATTTTAAAACAGGATCTCCCTAAGTTGCTGAGGATCTTGCTAAGTTGCTGAGGCTGGCCTCCAACCTGCAATCCTTCTGTCTCAGCCTCCCAAGTACTGGGATTATAGGCTTGTGCTACAACACCCCGCAAGGCTGGGCATCGCTTAGTCATGCAGATTGAAAATCAGATTATTTGGGGGAGGGGTATTATCATAGACATTTGCCATTTGGGCTGTTCAGCAGCGTAGAGCCTGCTCTCCATATTTGCAGAAGCCCCTCCCCTCCATGTATGAGTCTCCTGGAGGGTTACAGCTCACTCCCACCAAGGAAGCCAAGCAGACCAGAGACTTGCTTTCCCAGCCATCTGCCCTGATGTGGTGGCATGTGACCCAGGCGTGGACAACCAGGCACCTACACAGGACTTTAAATTGGAAGCTTCTGGGCCAAAGGTGGGGCAGTGGAGAAGCTGTTCTGAGGAGTGGGGCGGGTGGAAGACAGCTGAAACCTGCAGGAGAACATTCAGGGTTAGTTGCATTTGTTAGTTCTGTTTCTCCAAGAAGGATGCCAATGTGGAATTAGACACACAGGAGATTTATTAGGGAAAAATGGCTCTGGGGAATAAAGAGGGAGGGAGCAGGAGTCTTGGAGAAAGCTAGTAGACTGAGAGGCAGGTTTGACGGCTGCAAAACGAGAGGGAGGCACGGGTTGCTGGGCAGAGCCCCGCAGTGCAGCACAACTCTGGGAAGATCTTGACTTGGTCAATGGAGAGTCTCTAAGCAAAAGCAGCCTTACTTGTTTTTATTTTTTATTTTTTGCAGTACCGGGGATTGATTTCAGGGGCATTCTACCTCTGAGCTCCACCCCCAGCCCTATTTTTTATTCTTTATTTGGAAACTGGGTCTCACTAAGTTGCGGAGGCCTCACTAACTAGCTGAGGCTGGCCGCGAACCCAGATCCTCTGGTCTCAGCCTCCCAAGTACCGGGATTACAAGCGTGCGCCACCACGCCTGGCCCTTACTTGTTTTGCCACTGAAACAAGTAACCAGAAGCTTTGTGGCTTAAGACCACACAATTTCCCTTAATTAATAGTAATATAATTTATTTAGAGCCTCTTATTTTTGCTTATGCTTTATAAAAATCAGTCCTTACTCCCACTCCTATTTTTGTCTTCCTGTCCCATCCACAAAATAACCTGGGATACCCCCCATGTTTTATTAAGTATAGTTAACAATTAAAAATTGTATATATTTAAGGTATGCAACTTGATGATTTGACATTCATGTACAGGGTGAGAGAAGATGTTGGTCAAGGGGTTTAAAGTTTCAGTTATGCAATATGAACAAGTTCTAGAGATCTAATGTACAACAAATAATTGAAATTTATTACACATATACACAAGTGATAACTATGAGAGTTAAGGGAACTCTTAATTAGCTTGCTTGTAGTGAATAACACACGTCTTTGATTCTATTTATTATAGCTCTGAAGGTCAGAAGTCTGAAATGAGCCTTGTAGATAGTGCTAAAATCAAGGTGTCAACAGGGCTTGAGGGCTCCAGGGAGCTAGTCCTTGCCTGTTTGAGCTTCCAGAGGCCATCAAATTTCCGTGGCCTGTGGCTCCATCACTCAAATCTCTGTTTCTGTTACCACCTCCTACTGCCCATGCCGATCTCCTGCTTCCTTCTTATAAAGACCCTCGTGAATACTGGGCCCACCTGGGTAATCCGGGATACTCTCCCCATCTCAAATTCACATCTGCAAAGTCCCCTTTGCCATATAGAGTAATATTCCTAGGTACTGGGGATCAGGACGTGGGCATCTTTGGGGGCCATTTCTCAGCTGACCACGGGTGCCCTTCAGATCCTGCACTGGGCAAGCTGGAGCCAGCATGGTGTCCCTGAGAGGCTCAGCCACTTTCCGTGAGCAGCGTGGGGAAGCTTGGCCTCTGAGATGGAGTGCCAGCAGCTGGAGGCGCTCAGGCCACTGCGCCTCCTGCAGCAGGTTCTTGGGTCTGAGTGGTGCAACTCCACGACCCCTCCCCCTGTTCCTGTGCTGGTGACAACAGCGGGACTGCTGGCCAGTTCCCGCTGCTTACGGCCCTGTGGCCATGATTTCCACTTTAGTTCTGGGGATCTAGACTTTTTCCGTCTTGCCTATTTGCTAAGCCTTCTTCTCAAGACTTCCTGGTGTTTCTATGAGTTCTATGGTTGCCTTTTAATAAATCTTTCTGCTAAACAGCTAATCCTCATTTCCCAACATTTATTCCCCCCTTTTTCTTTTAGTAATAGAACCTCTTCTCCAAAATGCTTCTTTAGTAATAGAACCCCTTCTCCAAGTGGCTGAGCAAATGGCCATATGGTTAGAGATTAAATTTTCCAGCCTTCCTGTGGCCAAGGCCAATGACTAAATTCTCATCAGGGAAGTCTGAGCAAAAGTGATATGTACAGCTTCCAAATCACTTCTTCAAATGCAACTCATTTGTAGTTCCCTTCCTCCTTTTCCCGCCGTTGATGGGCTTGTGTTAGTCAACTTTCCATCATTGTAATAAACACCTGAGATAAATAAACTTATAAGGAGGAAAGGTTTATTGTGGCTAGGTCCCACCTCTTAAATGACCTTACTTCCTCCCACTAGGCCCCACCTCTTAAATGACCTCACTTCCTCCTACTAGGCCCCACCTTTTAAATGACCTCACTTCTTCCCACAAGGCCCCACCTCTTAAAGGTTCCACCACCTATCAATAGTACCACAGGTTGGAAACCAAGCCTTTATTTAACACAATGGCCTTTGGGAAAATATTCAAAGGCCAAACTATATGTAGCAGGCAAACTATATGTACCAATGTGTACTGAGGAGGCGACTTTGGTTCAGTGAATCAGAGCAACATCTGAGGAGATGGTAGGGCAGCGAGACTGCCCCTATAAGGCTGTCTGGATGATGTCATAAGCTGAACTGCCTACTACATTACACAAACTGTGTTCTTCTGGACTGTCACATGAGAGATAAATAAAACAATATTATTGTTTGAGCCACTGTGTTCAGATGTCTCTTTTGAAAGACACCATATTTATTCTAAGCTTACCATGACCAAGTTAAAACAGTCAATTTCTGTCTAATAATCCTGACTACTTCAGAAATAGGAACCAGGAGTGATTCTAGTGCCTCAGGAAAAAGGGACAGGAAAGGATTCCAGGATTAATCATCTGGAAAGTTGGGGATGAGGACAGGAAAATTCCAGTAGTTGTATTTGTTAGCTTATGCTTTTCAGGAGTAAGGCAGCAAGGTTTGGGGGACATTAGCAGCATGTCACTGAGTAGCATGAATGGAAAGGGGCCCTCCGGAGAGTGTGGTGAAGTGGTTACTACTAATCATCAGGGGTAGCTTACATAAAGAGAAGAACAAACTCAAATAGCTAAATTCTCAGCTTAAGTCATAGTTAGAAGAAAAAGGGGATCATATATAACTATGCTAAAATAATCTTTTGCAGCAGGGCCAAAATAGCTGCAAACCAAAAGCATTGGTTGTTTCTAAAGTTTGCTTTGATCTATTGAATTTTCAGTCTTGCCAGTAAAATATCAGGCATAAAAAAATGTGCAACCTTGAGAACTGAAACGGGGACGTATGGGAGGATTCAGAGCCCTCAGAATATTCTGATTCCCAATTGCCACTGGGCTTCCAGAGGTCACAGAGGAGCACATGTCCATAGGTCGTGGTCCATGAGGCCCTAAAAAGAAACCAGGCTTTGCAAATTCTAGTGAATTTTAACAGCACAAAGGGAGAAAATTCTTCTCTACATCTTGATGAGCATCAACTACCTAAAGTAGTTCTTCTTGCCTTATTTGAAAACCCTGTAATGACCTGAGGCCTTAGCCTACAAGGAAATGTTAATTCTTTATTTCTATATTCCGAACATCATTTTCTATAGTATATCTTGTGTGTGTGTGTGCATGTGTGTATGTGTGTGTGTGTGTGGGGGACAATTACAAAGCTAAATATCACAGGAAAGGGATTTCTAGGAAAAAAAGTCATTTTTCCTATTTTTATATTAATAAGCATAATTTGAGGAATGGATTTTGGGGTGCTAGGTTAAGGAGGGTGGGAACATACATTAAAACTGAAGAGAATTTGTCTTAATCTTAGGAAGGGGGTGGTATTCCGGGGTATCCCCTAGGTCCTGCCCAAATAATTAATCAAAGCAATCTAACATTTATGAGGGAGTTGCAAAGATTAGTGCCAAATTAAATATCACAAATGTTTAATTTTTTTAATCCCCACGTAACTTTCTGGTTTGACTATAGTATATGAATAGATCTTAGAGAGTACAGTGGATTATTATAAACTTAATCAGTGGATAACTGTAGTTGTAGCTTCTACTCCTGATGAAATCTCCTTACCAGGAGAAATTATTAGAGCCAACGTGTACAGTCATTGTTTTTGTTTATACTTTTTACTTCATTTCAGGCAGATTTTTTTCCATACAAAACCAGATCGTCTATATTAGAGGCTTTGCTGAACTCACAACCTCTGTCACAACTATTCAACTCTGTCACTGAAGCATGGAAACAGCCATAGACCATGTAGAAATAAATGGGCCTGGCTGGGCACCAGTAAAATTGTATCCCTAAAAATAGGCAGTAAGAACTCCAATAGCAGCAAACACATCTAATGCTCAGATCTTGGTCTCTAATACCATTCTCCAATAAAAGGAACAAAGGCTCCTTGGAAACATAGCTGAGTATAAGATTGGGGCAAGAAATATACACGATGAGCCTGGTACATCTTGTAGTTCCCAAAAGTAAGGAAGCGTTTAAAAACACCACACACACACACACACACACACACACACACACACACACACTGATGGGGGGAATAGAAGAGGCACAGGTGCAAACTAAATGAACTTCTAATGGCCAAACCTTGAACAATTTGAGCAACAAAATAAAGTAGCATTGGATTATAAGCTAATATCCAATAAATATCCATGATTCTATATGGATATAAATAAGCTATTGATTAATTAATAACTGAGGAGAAGAGATAAATCTCTTGTGCAAAAGAATTTCAAATAAATTAGGTAGATGTTCCATCCTCAGGCTGGGGGAGCCCAACTCCCCAGTCCTTCAGTGTGAGCTGTGCAGGGTGACTACAAAGAATGCGGTATCAAAATACAGGAAAAGGTAATTTTACAATGGAGAAATTTGACACACTAATTTAGCCAGATGATCAAAGTCAATTTCGACAGTCATAAATCATGTTGATCATGTACCCTTGATGCAATGTGATAAAAATGACACTTTGCAATTGGATTTTCCCCAGGATTCCTGGGGAAAATATCACATGAGGAAAAGCATCAAATTCCAATAGAGGTACACTGTGTAGTATACCTGCCCGCTACTCCTCAAAACTGCCAAGGTCATAGAAAACAAGAAGGATCTTCCAAAGGAATTGAAGTCAGAATATTATAGTGATACATGCATATCCATGTTTATAGTAGCACAATTCACAATAGCCAAAGTATGGAACCAGCCTAGGTGTCCATCAACAGATGAATGGGTTACAAAACTGTGGTATATACATACAGTGGAATTTTACTCAGCCAAAAGAAAGAACCAAATTATGTCATTTGCAGGAAAATGGATGGAACTAGAGAATATTAGGCTAAGTGAGATTAGCCAGTCTCAGAACGTGAAAGGTCATATGTTTTCTCTTATTTGTGGAAGTTAAAGGGAACTTGGGAAAACTTTAATGTGGAGAGAGACCAGTAGAATAGTGGAAAGGGACTTGAGGAGGGAGGTGGGAGGGGGAGACCTGATGAAGGACACAGTCCACACCATCCTATGTACATTTGTGAAGCTATCAGTACTAATTTCAATATTATGAACAGGGAAAGGGAGGAAAATGTGCCAGTGCTCTGCGCATGTGTGTTTCCATCACAGTAAAACTCAGTATGATGTATGGTTACAATGCACCAATAAAAGTATATTTAAAAAGCATAAGAAGGCCTCGGCATCCTCCTTCGTCACCCTGGCATCCTCACACGTCACCCCAACGGCCCCTGTGCCTGGTACAAGACCTCGGCGTCCTCCCGCATCACCACGGCAGCCTCTGCGCCTGCCCTGGACCTCGGAGTCCTCCCATGTCACCCCGGTGGCCTCTGCAACTGGCCCTGGACCCTGGCGTCCTCCCGCATGGCCCAGCAGCCCTTGCGCCTGGCCCTGGACCCCGGGGTCCTCTCGCGTCACCCCGGTGGCTCCTGCGCCCAGCCCCGCCCCCGGCATCCTCTAGGGCGACCCAGGCGGTCCTCCGTGCCCGGTCTCGGACCCCCGTGCCCCACCTTGGACTCCCATGTCCTCCAGCGTGACCAGGACAACCCTCTGCACCTGGCCTCAGACCCCAGCGTCCTTCTGCGCAACTCAGGAGGCCCTCCACGCCACGCCTCAGAACCCAGTGCCATACTGTGCGACCCTGGTGACCGTCCATGCCTGGCCTCAGACCCCGGAGACCTCCAGTGCATCCCGGGAGGCCTTCCATGCCCTGCCTCAGACGTCAGTGCAGCCACTCGAGACCCAGAGCCTGCACCCCTCTCCCCCATGCGGGAGCCTCTGTGCCACGCTTCAGAGCCGAGATACCCTCCGGTGTCGCCACCCAAGACCCACGCGACTCTCTGGGCTGTCTCTGAGCCAGGGCAGGCCCCCGCGTTGCCACCTGAGATCTAGGAGCACACGCTCCCCCCTGGGACCCACACGCGATCATCTGTGCCACACCTCAGAGCCTGTGCACCCCTAGGCGGTGCTAATCGATACCCGGAGCCTGCACCTCCCACAGCCCATTCGAAATCCTCAGCGCAGCGCATCAGAGCCCGGACACCCTCTGTCGACATTGCCCGAGACCCGGAGCACATGTGCATTCCTAGGGGCCTGGGTGACCCCCAGCACCTGCGCCTCAGAAAGAGGGCACCTTCCAGCACTGTCACCTGCGCCTCAGTGCCCACACCCAACACCGCGCGTCAAAGTGCTCCTCACGTGCCAACACCTGAGCTCCGGAGCCTGCGTACCCCCCCACATGCAATACCATGCCCCAGCCAATCGGACAAGAGGGATCCACAGCCCGCAGCGTACTGACCCAATTGGGACTACAGGGACCATCAAGAAGTCTCATACACAGAAAGGAAGATGATGCGGAGGCAACAGAAACACAAAATGGAAAACACCAAAAAATACAAGAATGAGGAACAGTAAGGAAACAAGAAACATCCACAATGCATCAACAAGTGAGATTACTGACTCTGACCTGCAGGAAATGCAAGACAGAGAATTCTGAATTTTGATCTTCAGAATAATGAAAGGCCTCAAAGAAAGCATAGAGGAGATGAAGGAGGAAGTTGAGGGTCTAAGGAAGAATCAGAAAGAAACTCTGAACGAAATGAAGGAGTCAATAAACGAATTAAAGAATGAAATAGAAACCAACTCTAGTAGGCTCGACCACATGGAAAATAGGGTATCAGCATGGTATTCGCACAAAAACAGACACATAGACCAGTGGAACAGAATAGATGATACAGAAACAAGTCCACAAACTTATAGCCAATTGATTTTCGACAAAGGTGCCAAACACATACGTTGGAGAAAGGACAGTCTTTCAACAAATAGTGCTGGGAAAACTGGTCATCTACCTGTAGGAAAATGGAGCTGAATCCTTACCTCTCACCCTGCACAAGAGTCAACTCGAGATGGATCAAAGATTTGGAAGTTAGACCAGAGACTGTGAAGTTATTAGAAGAAGGAATAGGTTCAACATGCCAACATATAGGCACAGGTAGAAACTTCCTCAACAAGACCTCCAAAGCACAAGAAATTAAAACAAGAATTAATAAGTGGTATAGCATTAAACTACAAAGCTTCTGCTCATCAAAGGAAACCATCAAGAGCCTAAAGAGAAAGCCTACGGAACGGGAGAAGATCTTTGCAAGCTATCCCTCTGACAGAGGTCTAATATCTAGGATATACAAAGAACTTAAAAGACTTTACACTAAGAAAACAAATAATCCAATCAAAAAGTTGGCAACTGAAATGAATAGACACTTCACGAAAGAAGAGATACAAATGGCCAATAGATACATGAAAAAATGTTCAACATCATTAGCAATCAGGGAGATGCAAATCAAAACTACTTTAAGATTTCATCTGACCCCAGTTAGAATGGCAATCATTAAGAAGTCAAACAACAAATGTTGGCAAGGATGTGGGGAAACTGGCACTCTTCTACACTGTTGGTGGGATTGCAAACTAGTTCAACCACTATGGAGATCAGTGTGGAGATTCCTCAGAAAACTGGGAATGGATCCACCATATGATCCGGCTATACCACTACCGGGTATCATACCAAAGGGATTGAAACTAGAAAACAACAGTAATATATACATACCCATGTTCATAGCAGCACAATTCACAGTGGCCAAATTATGGAACCAACCTAGATGTCCATCAACAGATGAATGGATTACAAAACTATGGGAAATACACACAATGGAATTCTACTCAGCAATAAAGAAGAACAAAATAACAGCATTTGCAAGAAAATGGAAAGATTTGGAGAACATTATGTTAAGTGAGATTAGCCAATCACAAAAAAAGAAGGGACATATGTTTTCATTAATATGCACAACCTAGGGAGTAGTAGGGACACAAAAGGGTCTCCAATGACAACAGAGAACCCTCAGTGGTGCAAGGGAAGGGGTACAAGGGAAGGGGAAGGGCAAGAAAGAAGTGAATCTATGGACTTACTATCATAAACAATGGTACATATGAGATTATACCAACATCATTCTCAGTACTACATGTGGTGGGGGGAGGTGGGGGGACACCAAGAGCTGTGTGCATGTAGGTTAACACCAAACTGATACTCATTGTGATGTGAGACTACAATGCACCAATAAAAACATAAAAAAAAGCATAAGAAAAATCTGAGACACTTTTGTAGCCAAGAGCAGTCTAAAGAAACATGACAACTAAATGTAACGTGGTCTCCCAGATGGCATCCTGGAACCAAAAAAGGATGTTAGGCAAAAATTAAGGCAGTCTGAATAAACTAGGGACTTTATTTATTAATTATGCATCAATATTGTTTCATTATGTACCATACAAATATAAGATGGTAATAACAGAAGAAACGGTGGGCATATGGAAACCCTCTATACTATCTGCTCAATAATTCTGTGAATATAAAACTGTAATAATAATTAAAGACTATTAATGAAATTTAAGAAGCCAGCAAGCCATATTTTACCTTCAGACTCTTCTTTGCTGACCGCTGCTCTATCCTACTGAGCAGAGAAAACAGTCAAGTTTGCTTTTGTCTGGTAGGAATAGTAAACACTGTTCTTATTTTTGTCTCAGGGTCCTACTGAATTTCAGGCTTTATTCCACAATGCAGTACATAAGTGTCTTGATCATCTCATCATTCCATACGACACCATGAGACCACTGATGCACTAGATTGATGACATCATGCTGATAAGAGTTGATGAGCAGAAATTAAGAAGTATACTAGAGCCGGGAATGGTGGCACATGCCTGGAATCCGAGTACTTGGGAGGCTGAGACAGGAGAATCACAGGTTTGACGCTAGCCTCGGCAACTTAGTGAGGCCTGCCTTAGCAACTTAGTGAAAGCCTATTTCAAAATAAAACATAAAATGGGACTGGGGGTAGCTCAGAGGTAAAGCATCCCTTGGTTCAATCCCCAGAATCCCTCCCTGCCCTCATACACATATCCTAGATAAATTGATGTGTTAAGAGAGAATGGACTATGTTCCATAAAAGTATAGGAAGGAGCCTACCAAAGAAGTTTCTAAGAGCAGGGCCTGGTGGCACACACCTGTAATCCTAGTATTTGGGAGGCTGAGACAAGAGGATCTCAAGTTTGAGGAGTCTCAGCAATACAGCAAGACTCTCAGCAACCTAGTGAGACCCTATTTCAAAATAAAAATAAAATAGGGCTGGAGATGTAGCTCAGAGGCAGAACACATTTGGGTTCGATCCCCAGTACCCCCCCACACACACATACACACAAAGAAGTTTCAAGGAATCTGAGAGTCCAGGGATGTTGGCGTGTCTTATTCAAAGGGAGTGGCAGGTGAGTACATCTTAAACCAGGTAGAACCATCTATTGTCTCACTTAACAGGGCTCACTGTAAGATTACATAGGAAAGTCAGAAAGTAAAAAAAAAAAAAAATCAAAATAACTTAAGTCCCCAGGGAGCTGAAACATCGTTACAACAGCAGAAGTGCCCCGATGTCGAAGGTCTTGGGAGTCGTCTTCAGCACTGGGCTGTGCATATGATTCAGGTCTTCCATTCTGCTTAACTTAGCTTTTTTTCTCCCCCTAGAACTAATATCTCTCCTCTCTCTTGGCTTCTGTTTCTGCTTCTGTTACTACAATGACTGAATAACCATTGTTAATCTCCTCTATTTATCTGGGGATTTCTGTTTACTCGCAGCTTCTGCTACCCGCTGGGTTTTGCTTACTGACTTCTTTCTGTGCGTGCATCTCTTGGCCTCTTCAGTCTGCTGAGTCTGAAACTTTGCACTCAATCTCTCAACCAGAGTTTCCGATTGGACTCTTAACTCCCACCCAACATCCTTTCCTGGCAGAGCTCTTGTGACAGACCCCCCTCATAGGCCTCGGGACAACTTAGCGACTGTTAGCAAATGCCCACCGCTGGTCCAATCAGCTTTGGCCGGGGCTGTGACATCACATGATAATAATACACACTGACCTACATACCTAAGGGTCTTTGGAAATAGCTGTGGTCTGGCAGGTGCTTCTCAGAACAGGGACATCGTAGCCAGTAGGTACCTTTGCTGGACCATCCACACAACCTATGTTACCATTTTTGTGTGTGTGTGTGTGTGTGTGTGTGGTACTGGGGGTTGAACCCAGGGGCATTCTACCTCTGAGCTACACCCCCAGCCCT
>PVJS01036739.1:0-20292 GCA_004027185.1 Glis glis | reverse complement strand
AGAGAGAGAGAGAGAGAGAGAGAGAGAGAGAGAGAGAGCTGAGGCTGGCCGCGAACCCGGATCCTGCAGTCTCCACCTCCCAAAGTACTGGGATTACAAGCATGCGCCACCACGCCCGGCCTTTCTTTCTCTTTTGATACTGGGATTGAACCCAGGGTCTTGCACATGCTTCTTGGGCAGCAGGGGGACAGGTGAGTTCACTGATAATAACTGCTCCTACCTCTAGTGGGTGCCAACTTCCTAAAAGATAAGATGTTGGCTGTTTATATATGGGCACCTATAATTATTCTTCTTTACTGACACCCTAGTCCAGGTATATCAGAGGATCCCACCATGTTTACGCCCTCTTCCCAGATAACTTTAGAAGAGGATGCTAGGGACAGAAGTAGCCAGCCTGCTGTCCACCAGCACAAGGGCACAGAACAGAAAACGCCAAGGAAACCGTATGCATTTAAGCCTGGATTTCATCACCATTGGGCTAATAATCATTATAACACTATGAAACTTCATTATTGAATTCCCCCTTTACCATTTCGACACGTAATGCTCATTTGTTAATAACTGAGATAAAGGTCCATAAAACAATATTGCTCCCATGTAACGTGTCTTTCTCCTCGTTCTCAATAAGAATCCAGAATTTCATCAGAGGAATGGAAGCAATTCACCAAGATGTGTCAATTATTCCAAGATGACAGGTATTCGATTCCCAAATTCATCAGTGGGGGCTGGAACGCACTGGTTCATCAAGCATAGCACATTTCTGGAAGCACTCTCCCCATTTGGGAGTCACATAATAATTGCAATACCAACACCTTGACTTTCTAATGGAATTTTTCAAGGAGCTAAAGGGTTTTGACACATTCCCCCACCAACCTACTCTTCGAATTTATCTTCTTTGAAGGCTTCTGAGATAACAAAGGCACCAGTTTTATTTTTCCCATTTTGCAGAAGAAGAAACTCAGAATCTCAAATCAGAAGCAGAGTGACTTACATAAACAAAGCAAGACTATCATGTGACAGCTCTTTCACTCTGGGGCTCCAACCACTCAGCTACACAGCCTCAAAAGCATCACTCCTTCCATCCAAGCCCTGAGCTGGCCACTCTGGCTCAACAGCTAGACACACTTGACACACAAAGCCTAGTAGAAGAACCAAATGCTAACGATAATTATCAGACTGTATCTGAATGTAAAAACAGAAGCATGTATAGGCAGTCTCCTCTCCTGGGAGAAAGGGAAGTTCTCCTAGAGGAGGGGACAGCTGATGTGGGTTTTGAAGCATGAATAGAAATTTACTTGGCAGATAAAATGAAAGAAGGCCTTCCAGGCAGGGGAAATGTCATGCACAAAGACCTAGTGGTAGAGTGGGTCAAGGCTGCTTGGCAGCTTGCGAACCTCTTTGCTAGATGCAACTCCCCGACCTGACAAAGCCGAAGCTTTTACCTTCATGAGGAGAAATAGCAGGTGTTCCAAATAGGCTGGAAGGTTTTGAAAAGGGAAAGAATACTGCACTGAGTCCTGACACAAGAAAGAATCCTGGGTATGTTTCAGGAACCCCCTCGCCCACTATTGAAGGGACCCACCAATTCCTTGCTCTCCTAGGTAATCCTTCCCACGCTCCAACTTCTGACCTCTTGGAGGTCATCAGAGAACCCCGAGGGTCCATTTGACTATGGATAGCAGATGTGGGTGGCTCAGTCCTGGATGGGGCCCCCAGACTTCCTAACCCTGAGGTGGGCACTCTCCTACTACCCCCCAACATATCTGTCTGCATTCTCTAGTGTCTCTTTACTGCAGAGCAGAACAACAGAACTACAAAGGGGCCTCCTTTTCTGCAGAGGGGAAGTTGGTAGGAAGCTCCTTCCTGCTCTCCAAGGCCCGCCTTTCCTCCAGGCACAGGCTGATTCCTTTCTCCTGGGGAGGCCTGCTCTCTGCTCTTAATCAGGCCTGCACTTCAGACCTTCCCAGGGCCCACTGTGGATTTATGATTTAATTTGTGTGTATGGCACTAAGAAATGATTTCAGGGCTGGTCACTTAAGAAATGATTAAAGACCATCATTTCCAACCCACAGCACTCCCTGGGGGGAAGGGAAGTGGTTGGAGACAGAAGGAGGTGTTAATAATACGCTGAGACGGACCTGTGGCAGGGGATGCCAGTCACCTGGGAAGGGAAGACAGGGGCAGGCAGGGCAGGCCCGACGCCTCCTTGCTGTGGGCTATTTGTGTGTGCCAGGAAGTACCTGAGGATGCCAGAGGAACAAGAGGAGCCGCCCACAGCTGACATTTGAGACGCTATCTTTGTCCAGACAGGCAGATTCCACATGAGGTAGGCACAATAAAAACCCAGGCCCAACCTCCACTCCTTGGCATCTTTACAACCCCAAGGCGGTAAACCTGCACCCGAAGGTGGGTGATTTCAGAGCAGAGGGAAGAAACAACTCGTAAAGGCCCGGGCCCTCCAGAAGCTTTCCGTGTGTTGACTTGGACCGGAAATCCTCACGCAGGAGTGCTAAATCACCCCTGATGTCTCTTCTCAGCGAATGGCCAAATGTCACACTGTCCCAATTTATGAGGTGTGGCTATAAAGTTCTGAGACCTGGTAATGAGCTTGGGAAGACATCCTGAGCTTCCCTCCAGGAGATTTCTCAAAGTTGGGGCTGTCCCCCGTACCTCCTTATGTTAATCAGCTAACTCAGCCTTGGGAGAACAGAGCTGAGCCCTGGACTGAGCCTGCTCATGGCCGCACAGAAGAGAGCTCGCTGTTACAAAACCCAGAGGCGGTGATCAGGCAGCAAAATCACTCTCAGTGACAATCCCAAAGACCTGTGTTCCAGATCCCTGTGAGCAAGTCCCACTGCAGCCCCTGAGCCTCAGGGGGCTTGTCTGTGAAATGGGGATAAGGAGGGGAAAATGGCTTCCTCACCTTTACCATTCTTGGTGAACACAGACATGGCTTGAATTCTATGTTAATTACACGTCTCAAGGCTGCTCATCAGGGCTTCAATAAAATCCATCGTGATAAATGACATTTTTTTAACTCTTATTCTGAATAGCAAATCTAAGTGCAAGTACAACTTCCCATTTATGTTCTAGAACATCTCTCAGTAGAAAAGACACAGAGTGGCTGGGAGAAACCACAGAGAGGACTCTGGAAATGAGAGGGCTGAGCCTCAGGCAAGCTTTGCAGCTACTGGGTGTGACTCACCTTCCTCTGACTGCACTCAAGCGCCCAAGGTGAAATGAATGGTTAGACGAGAATCACTGGCCCGCCATCCTTGCTCTCTGCCGTTCAGCCATTGTGGAGACAATCAGTATAAACCTTTAATAAGCAACAGTCTGGTCCTATTTGACGCAAAGGCCAGCGAGATGGAATCTGGGCCACCAGGAGCTCACGTCCTGGTCTTTAAAAAAAAACCCTCTTCCAGCTGTGAAAGACTAATCTGAGCAGGAGTCCCATCCTCTCAGGGCTGCAGAGCTGGGCTAGGGGGGCACCTGGAAAGCAAAGGCTGTGCTCAGCCAGCGTGTCGATGGCAAGGTGGGGACTCAGCTCATCTGGATTCAGGCCTCCCGGAGAGAGTTTCCCATTAGTCTGCAGGGCTTCTCCATCAATAATGATACCAACCATAATGAAGATAAATATTTTGCAATGAACTGTCGCTTTTTCACATGGGAAAAACTATTCAAATTAAAGACATTTTGGTCTCTCTCTCTTCTTTACATTTATTTCATTTTCTTGGCATGTCTCTGAGCTTAAAAAAATAAAATCTATTCCTGAAAAAGCAGGCAGAGGGAGAAACAGATTCAGACAAGATTCTCCGCGCTGCCTAGATAGCCACCACCACAAACACAGCCACAGAGCTGCCATCGCCAGCTCCTGGGAAGTCAAGGGACCTGGGATGGGACGGAGGACTGGAGTCCCACAAGAGCCAGGGCCTCCAGGGCTGCACAGGGCTCCCTGGAGACTAGGGAATGGAGAAAAAGGGACACAGCACGTGATGGGCTCCTTAAGCCTCTATGATTTTTCTCTGTCATGTGTAGACTTTAATGAATTCGACACATGTGGCACCAACTCTTGCCTACTGCACACATAATTAAATTTCCAGTTGGAGAAGTGGAAGAGGCCATGTCCCACCTGCGCCTCCTCGGCTGCAGAGAAGGAGGGTTCCTCTCCACCCATCCCACCCCACTAGCTCTCACTCTCGGCCCCTTTGCCTGCCATTGCTGCTGGATCACAGCTTTGCCCCGATGGCCTCAGCCTCTCCTGCATTGTCAGCCTCTGACTCTAAGGACATCTCCTGAGGATGGCCCGCAGGCACATGTCCCAGAGCCTGCTGCTTCCCTATCCAGCCCTCCCCTCCCACGTCCAACTGTCACCGCATCCTGTCATCTCTACAATCTGAGCTCCTGTCAAATCTCTCTCTTCATCTTGTCACTAGTCCCTCATTTTCCTGACCACCTCTTGCTTCCTCTGTGCACGTGCTGGAGAGATCTCACGATGCAGATCTCATGGTGTCCTTTCCTGTCCTAGTGCCATTACGGCCCCTCCCATGCTCTTGACAACGAAGCCCGGGGCCCTGCCACAGATTTCCCACAGCCCCTTGGGAGGGGGCAATTGGGCTCTGCTCCCCTTTCCAGCTTCTCCCTGCCTCTGCCTCCCCAGTACTGTCTAGAATTCCAGGCAGATGGAAGACCAGGCCCCCTGTAAACATGCTTGGGCATGGCTTTCCTCTTCCCATCCGTCCCCAGCTTCCTGATGAGTTCCCACCTACAAGTCAGAACTGCTCAGAGCCCTTCCTCCTTCAAATATGTCCTGCACTGAGCCAGCTGTAGAATTCTACATGCCTCTACCACAGAACGCCCCGCACTGGCTACGAGCCTCTGCTCACCTGCCTGCCTCCCCCGCCAAGCTGCTCCCAGGGCCCTCTGTGTCTTTGCCTGCCAGTACCTAAGCAGCACTCAGAGACTTGCGTGCCATGAGCAAAAAACAGGTACAGGCAAGACATTTGAAGAGCTCTGAATTTTTTACTTTTCCCATTATGTGACTGTTAAGATCCTCTAGGATTTGGCTCAAGCAGATTCCACTCTCTGGAGTGCCCATCTCTTCCATCTTGAAACCAGAAATGTGTCCTATTCCCTACAGATTAGCTCACATGCCACTCTATCCCTCATCTCCCAGTTGGCATGAGTGCATCCTTCCAGAATGTCCCCTTAGCACAGTGCAGGATGTAAAGTCAGGGCGCTCAGGATCCTTTTACCAGCTGTAGGTGACTCCGGGCAAGTCACTGACCTCTCAGCCTCAGGCTCCTCGCCTGCAAATTAGCAATAACAATAGCGCCTACTTTATATAGCTGTGGAGGATTAAATGTGGTAACCCATATAAAGTGATTTGTGCACAGCACTGGAAAGAGTTAGCTCACCACCACCATCACCACCATCATCATCATCATCATCTTTGTTCTCTGTCTCTCATTAAACTTCTGCAAGCACAGGCGCTACCCACGTCATCTTTGTACACTGCTATGCCCAAGGTCCTGCCCAACCCGAGTGGCTGTGTCGAATATCTGTTGAACTGAGTGGATTCAAGACTGCCCTTGTATCCACCATGGCTCTTTGTCCCTCAAGTCTGACCACAGAGATCCTGCAGTTTTCCCACTGAAACCATGGCTTCCCCAGGCTCTTTCCTTCTCTCTGGGGTCTTTTGGGGGCAACAGAGAACTTCCTGGAAGCCTCTGAGTCTCGCCTACCTTGCCAATCACCCATGCTGAGGAGTGCCTGCATCTCATGCCTCCCAGCCTGGGCCTTCTGCTCAGATCTCCCCACTCCTGCTGCTGTTCCATCTGCCTTGCAGGGAGCCACACACAGTTTTCTTCCCCGTGTCCCCTTCCTCCCCCCAGTAGCTGTGCAGCTCTGAGCTCTCTGCCCATAGAAAATTGATGAGTGCCCTCCTGCCCTCCTGATGTTAGCCCTCTGCATATGGGCCATTGCCTTTTGGGTCTTAAAGATGTCACCCCCCCCACATACCTGGATGAATTATCAGTTGGAAAATCAGCTCCCATCACCACCTTAGGCAGCAGGGGCTGGAAGTATAAGAACTACATTTCCCAGAATGCCAGGATGAGGGATGTGAGTCGCAGTCCACCATTGAAAGGTCTCTTTGCAAACATAGGGGAGGGAAAGAAGAGAAGCAATAGCTTTGATGGAGCTCCCTGGGCAGTTGTGGGAAGCAGCCCATGGATTTTGGCAGACATGAAGTGTTTCAGGGACCACCAGGTGTTTTCTGTACATCACCTGCTTCAACAGAGGTGGCCATGATCTTCCCTGACCAGGGCCTTTCAGCCACTCACCCCCTGAAACTTAGTGGCCAACCTGAGAACATTCAGTAGCCTAGCCAGACTTGGTCTCTCCATCCCTCGAGAGTTTTGCAAACACCTAAATTCTTATATCAAATCCAATTCTACCTGAAATAACCTGGAATATTTCCATATAAACTCCCTCTCCCCCCTGCACGCTTAACAGATAGCCGTTTCTAAGAAAGGCCTTAAGCATTCTCTGCAAAGACTTATGCCACACATTCTGGGAATTTGGAGGAATACCTCCAAAGGTCCTAGGACAATGACATTCCTCCAAGACTGCATGCGCTCCGGTGATGATAGAGGGATGGGGCTATGGAACCCTAGGCACCTCCCCATCCCTTTTCTCTCCCCCCTTCCACCTGACTCCTCTCGTCTCTCTAGATGGAGATGGGATAGAGATTTGGGATGAAAGAGGCTGGATGTGAAAGCAACAGTCAAAATTGAATACGCATAGGTTATATGCCAGGCATTGTGCAAGATGCTACTCAGAAATTATATCACTTAAATTTGAAAACAACACAATCACCATGCACATTAATAATGGCAAATAACCATCATGGACAAGGGATTGTGCTAAGGGCTCAGCCATAGTGTCATGTTTAATTCTCCCACCAGCCTATGAGGTAGGTGCTGTCATTGCACCATTTAACAGATGAGGAAACCAAGGTACAGAGAGGTTAAGTAGCTGGCCTGAGCCCAGCTGAAGGGAAGGTGTTTTTGAAGCTTTTTTTTTTTTTTTTTTTTTTGTGGTACCGGGGATTGAACGCAGGGGCGTTCTACCTCCGCGCTACGCCCCCGGCCCTATTTTTTATACTTTATTTTGAAACTGGGTCTCACGAAGTTGCAGAGGGCCTCGCTAAGGAGAGAGAGAGAGAGAGAGACAGAACGAGAGAGCTGAGGCTGGCCGCGAACCCGGATCCTCCGGTCTCCGCCTCCCAAAGTACTGGGATTACAAGCGTGCGCCACCACGCCCGGCTGTTTTTGAAGCTTTTGACCATGACCTCTAGCCGTTTTCACTGGTACTCACACCCTAAAGATGCCAAGTTTTACTACCATCATCTCCCCACTTTTTGAACCCCTCTCTCACTGCTCCCCCTCCCTTTCCTCAGGACCACATTCTTGAGACTGTCCAGACATGGACTTCTGTGGGCTCTGCCTTTGCCCCACTCCAAGTGTCCCCCAGTACACTTAATGTAATTAGATTAAAGCAATGCACCCTTTAATATTAAGAAGGCTTGCTTAGCTTTCCCCAGGAACAACATCCTTTCAAACAATCCTGATGAACCTCGCAGTTAGCTACAGGAGTCTGGGGTTTGGTCAGTATGGTTCTGCTCCTTTCTCCTCCTGCCCCCTCTGTCTTCTCTCCAGGGTCCAACCTTCCCTCCTGCAGTTTGGCTCAGGGTCATTCCGCCACCTTGCGAAGCCTTTCTTCTAAGCCCAGGGCTTCACCCTGTTCACAGCATCACACCAAAAATCTAATCACATCAGGCTTGACCTCTTCACCCTCCCATTTCCCAACCTTGCAAGGAACTCCCCAGCTCAGGAGAAGAGTACAAGTCACGGAAATGGACTTGCCATCGTGTCAATACCAAGGGGGTAGTATGGGAACTTAGCCCATCCCTCATTCTCTCCAGCAGTGCCCTAAAGCCCCTCCCTCCAAATTTGTCATAACATGCACTTGCTTCAGAGATATGTTATCACACCCACTCTTCCAGCCAAGGGCACCCCTAAGTCCCTTTTGTGCCCTGGGACCCTCTGGACATATGTAGATGGGCTTGGAGTAACCATTTCTATTCAGGCGCTGCAGACCACCCCCACCCCTTGTAGAAGGGAGATAGCTGGGGTGACAGGTGATAGGACAAGAGGCAAGGGAGGGAAGAGAGGCAAAACCGCAGCGAAGAGCAAACTGTGTCTCTGGAATCCACTGCAGTGCCTCTGAGGGAGGGTACACAGGAACAGTAATTAGCGTACACACAGCCACACATGCACAAATTGCAGAACCATTATTTTGTAATTTCCATAACGAGGCCTTTGGAATAATAATCAAGCTGAAGGGAAAAGGAAGGAGAATGGCCCTGAGGGAGCTCGGGACTGTGCTGCAAGGCCCCCTGCCCAGCTCTCCTCTATCACGCTGAAAAGAATGGCTGGGCTCCAGGAGGCCGAGCACTGATTGAGGCTTCCTCTCACATGGGGTCTCAGAGCAGAGCCTTTCAGAGCCTTGCTGTGACGGGGTGAGGGAATTGCAGCTGTGGCACAGAAAAGGCTATGTGCAGCACCAATTAAACGAAAGCATGGGTCTTGCCCATGTAGATAGAGGCAAGGGCCTCATTTGAATGGAGGCATCGTCTCTTTTTGGATGGAGACTTTATTTCTCCTTTGGGTAGAGGAATGGTCCCTCATCAGATGGAGGCTTCGGTCCCCCTTTGGATATAGGCATGGGTCCTCTTTTGAATGGAGGCCTTGGTCCTACTTTGGATGGAGGCATGGGTTCCCTTCTATATGCAGGCCTGGGTGTCTCTTTGGATGGAGGCCTGGTCCCTCATTGGATGGAGGCATAGGTTCCCCTTTGAATGGAGATCTGGGTCCTGCTTTGGAGGGAGGACTGGGTCCCACTTTGGATGGAGACATGGGTCATCCTTCGGATGAAGATCTGGGCCCCCCTTTGGATGAAGGCATGAGTCCCACTTTGGATGAAGGCATGGGTCCCATTTTGGATGGAGGCATGGGTTCCACTTTGGATGGAGACATGGGTCCCACTTTGGATGGAGACATGGGTTCCACTTTGGACAGAGATCTGGGTTCCCCCTTTGGATGGAGACATAGATCCAGAAGCAGGTTACTGATAGTCTACAGTCTCCGTGATCTGTGATCTACTTATTCTAGCCTTATGGGCCATTATGCCCAAGAGAGACATGGATTCTCTGATAAGATGTGATGGGAGATAACACATGAATGATTTTGTTTTTACTGATGTCCATGATTCCACACCCACTCCTACCCTAGGCACTGTGGTTTAGTACTGGGATATTGTGTGCTGAATGGTGGGGCACTAAGGTGTTTGCTTATATGAAAACGTATCATAAGGATCTTTTTTGGAGGTTACTATGGTCATAGCCACTAGAGAAAAGGAAAGGGGATACAGGGAAGGGCATGATCCCTTCTCTATGAGAAAGCCTCTCTATAAGAACTAAGCAAATAGTAGGTGCTCAAAAAACGCAGGATGAATTTCAAGCCACACTAGGAGAAGGTAAATTTCTCCTGCATTTAAAGATCCTGACGTCACTGGATTCATTCAGGCCCAGCCTTGCTGCTATGAGCCACTAAGAAAGATGCATGACCAGGTTTGTCTGGGCACAACACAACAATATTCCAACCCCCTCTGCCTCCCTCTCACACAGGCGCTGCTGGAAATGTCCTTCTCTGTCCATTTTCCCATTGGCACGCTGACCTTATGGACTGCTGTTTCAGATGACCCAGATGGCTGAGGCCAGAGCAGGCTCTAGCTGTGCAGTGCCCAGAGTACAGGGTGCAAGGGGTAGACAGGGCTGCTATCCCAGGCTTCTACTATCTGTACATTACAGACATAGCAGCTGGGTGTGTGGCTGGTCTTTCCTGCCAACTGGAGTGAGGGAGCTGGTCTTATGGTGCCATGCACAGCCCAGCTCCACTCCACTCCCTCCAGGAGACAGGCAGTCACAGGGCCCTTGGGTTCTTAGGACACCTCTGTCACCGAACATGCCAGTTTCTTCTCTTATTCCTTTCTGTCCTCTTCCCCAGGTGGTTGTTATCTTCATGGCCTTTAGCCTTCTCTTACTGGGCCTTTAAGAATCTGGCCTCTCCCCCCATCAAATGCACTCTTGGCAGGAACCTGGGGGAAATGCAGAAGCTGGACACCAAGTGCTTGGGCTCCAACCCAGGACCTGCTGCTAATTGCTTTTCAAACCCTGGATAACTGACTTTACCCTCTGGGTCTTGGTTCCATCATCTGCAAAATAGAGTAACAATAATAGCACCTACTTCAAAGGGCTTTGTGAGGATTAAAGGAATTGATGCTATTGCATGCTTTCTATAGAGACTACTGCATAAAAAGGGCTCCGAAGTTGGGCTGACAGTTCTGAAGGGCTGTTCTATACTCCAAAGTAAACGATTAAACTAACGGCAAGATCCATCTTCAAGAGGAATGCTGGGGTTGTCATGAGTCTTGAAACTCAGCAAAGTGAGCTGGATATGGTGGTACACACCTATAATCCCTATAACTTGGGAGGCTAAGATAGGAGGACCCCAGGTTTGAGGCCAGCCTTAGCAATTTAGCGAAATTCTATTTCAAAATTTAAAAAATGAATGAATGAATGAATGAAATAAAAAGGGCTGGGGGTATAGCTCAAAGGTAGAATGCCCTTGTGTTCAATCCCCAGTACCAGAACTAAAAAAAAAAAAAGGCCTTTGCTAGTCCTGAGCTTTTTCAGTCACTAGCTTGTGGCCTCAGGATGGGCCTCCAGAGGTCTGTTCTGGTCCCTCCTGTAGGTGACTGGGGCATGTCATGCATCCAAGAGTCTTTATATTTCCCATCATCCCATGTCCCACATGAAAACTTTGGGAGAGGGCAAGGCGGTTGCCATGGCAAGATGGTGGCTGAGGGTGAAGAGAGCAGGAGGACACCTCGGCTATGTGGGCAGGAGAGAGAAAACAAGCTTGGAAGCAGCATGCCATGAGCTGAGGAGGAAGGAGTGAGCTTCAGAGCTCCCTCGAGCTTCCATCCCTGCAGATCCTCAGTACATGGCTCAGCATTCCTGCACCACGTGGTGCCTAAAGCCTTCCCTGGAGGCTGAGACCTGCCCTAAGAGGTTCTCAGCCCTCTCTCCCATTCTTTCCCTCTCCTAGGTAGTTCCTTTGGCAAAGCACATGCCGTAATCTAGCTCTCTTCCTTCTTTCTCTTCTTCTTAAACAGCTTTATGGAGGTATAATTAACATACCATACAATTTACTGTAAAGGTAAAATCCAGTGGTTTTTAGTAAATTTATAGAGCTATATAATTATTACCACAATACTATTTTAGAACACTTCCATCACCCCAAAATGGTCCCGCGAGCCCATCTGCAATCAATACCTGCTCCCACTCCCAATTCCAGGCAATCACTGATCTACTTTCTGTTCCTACAGATTTGCCTTTTCTGGATGTTTCATGGACTCATTCAATATTATTTTTTACATCTGGCTTCTTTCATTTAGTATGATGTCTTTGAGTTTCATCCATGTTGTAGCATATATCAGAACTTCATTTCTTCGTATTGATGAATAATATTCCGTTGTATGGATATACCATATTGTATTTATCCATCTTTCAGTTGGTGGACATTTGACTTATTCCCACCTTCTGGCTATTATGAATAATGTTGCTGTGAACGCCTGCATGTAAGTCATTTCATGGATATATGTCTTCATTCTCTTGAATAGAAAGTAGGAGTGGAATTGCCGGGTCATATGGTAAATTTATGTTTAACTTAAGAAACTGTCAAGCTGTTTTCCAAAGTGGCTGTACAGTTTTACATTCACACCACTATTGTATAAGACTTCCATGGTTTTGAATTTAAAATTATATCAGTTCTAGTGGGTGTGAAGTAGTATATCATTGTGTTTTTAATTTGCATTTCCCTGCTGTCTAGTGATGTTGAGCCTTTTTTCATGTGCATATTAATCATTTGTATATTTTTGCAGAAATGTCTATCTAAATGTTTTGCTCATTTTCTAAATTGAGTTAACTTCCTACTCCTGCATTTTAAGTCATCATACATTTTGAATATAAGTCCCTTATCAGATACATTATGTACAAATATTTCCTCCTGAGCCTGTGCCATGTCTTCTAATTTTCTTAATGGTGTTGTTTGAGGGACAAAAATTTTAATTTTGATGGAACCCAATTTATTCTTTTTCTCTTATGAATTGTGCTTTTTTAGTCATATTTAAGAAATCTTTGCCGTAAAGGTCACAATTTTTTTTTCTCAGTGGTTTTATAGTTGTTGTTTTTTTCCATTTAGTTCTATGGTCCCTTTGGAGTTAATATTTGTATATGGTGTGAGGTAAGGGTTTAAGCCTGTTTTTCCTGTATATTTATATTCAATTGTCCAAGCATACTCCTTTCTTTCTAAATGGACTCAAGCAGCCTTCCTCTTTGGTTGATTGCCAACCACTGATGTGACAGACTGTTCATTCATCTACTCCCAGCTGCCTTAAATGGGAGAGAGAGGCCTACACTGCCTACCGATGAGAAAGGGACCTAATTTCACCTACAAATGCTGAGGAGAAAGGTCTGGGGCTCTCCACCAAGCAAGCCCCTTTCAGGTAAACAGCATACCCACTGTTCGCACTCAGCAAGAATTAGCCAATGGTAGCAATGGAGGGGGACCATGAGGTGAATGGGATGGAAGCAAGATAGTAACCTCCTGCCAGTCACCTCTCCTTTCCTACCACCAGAGGCTGACAGGAGCTATGGAGGATGCCATGTAAGCCACCATGTTCCATTTTTAGCCAAGCCTTTAGCCCACAGGGAGCATGAAGCTCGATCAGCCCCTAACTATCGGCAACTAGTGTCGAGAGGCAGAAGAAAAAGACACTCCATCATCTCTGGATACCTCATCAGGCCCATGTGAGCATCAGATAAACGATTTTCTCCCTGGGGGCTTGAGTTGCACGCTGACAGAGATGGGGAAATGGGGACTCTGTGATTAGAGGCCAGAACACAGACAACAGCTCAGCAGCAGGTCTGCTTATCGGGAAGTTCACGGAGTGCTGGCTATCGATTCCCCGGCAATCTAACCCTGCGGAAGGCAAAAATGCCAGCAGACTCTGGCACTCTGGATGTCTGAATTCCCAGATGGCAGTGCTGCCAGGGCAGCTGGCAAGGCAGCCTCGGCTCCAGGGAGGGCAGCGCTGACAGGCAGGGAGATGAGCGCAGGTGCCACAGTTCCAGCAGGAAATGCAGGGTCTGTGGGAGATGGCACAGGCATCAGATGGCCTGGAGGGCACAGACTTTGAAACAGCTTCTTACACCCAGCATCTAGTCTTCCTTCCTTCAGAGACCACCAAACCCCCCCAGAAAGCTTTCCTAACCTGGTGGGCACCTGCTACTCCCACCCACCAAACTCTAGAAAGTTATTCAAGAAACCCTCACAGAGAGCAGCAGGTATATTCCAGCCATGAGTCCTTTGGAGCAGCTGTGTGGACTATGTGTGGCAGGCATTCATCCTGGCCTGTAGGTTACCACCTCTGACACTGCTCATCCTGGCCTGTAGATTTACCTAGAGGTCACACACAGTAAGGAGGAGGCAGAATTCCCCAAAGTGTAAGGACTGGAAAAAAAACTATGGTAATGTCCTACTGCTATCCCTACATATTCAGATGGGGAAACTGAGGTCCAGAGGGAAGGTGAGTGGCCCAAGGTCACAGGATAGGCACTTGGACCAAGACTTGGTCAGTACCACTGTCACAGGTGAGCGAGCAACACCTGCCCAGGTGGGAAGCACATCGGCTTATTTCAATAATGAAATAACTCAAGGTCTAATTGAAACTGTTGTGCTCAGTAGCAGATGGGTAAGAGTGTTTCTAACAGCAGGGCCTATGTTGTATTTATTCAATAAAACCCCAGAGTACTAAGGAAACATTTAAGGAATAGAACTAACCCTAGAACAAAATCATGCAATGGTTTTGTATATAAAATCTGGGACTGTAAAGTCTGGAAAGAAAAAAAATGAAAGTGTATAGAAAATTCTAAGTCTGCATGTGTTCACCCATCCATTCATTCAACAGATACGTATTGATTGAAATGCATCAAATATGTTTTAATCTGTGAGCACGATGATACTTAAAATAAGCATCTTCCCTGATCAACTGGAGGAGGTAGGGACTATTTTGAAAGCTGACCAAGAGAAAGCACCAAGCATTTATCTGCTTTTCCTAGATACACTATTCCCTCACTGTGGGTGAGTTTCTTCTTATAAGAATTCCAGTCAATATATGCAGAAGGAATGACGGAATTGGAATACTTACATTTTGCAAATGCTGATGAAATGGTGGATGCGGGCAATGAGAATCAACACCCCCGACATCACAGAGAGACAACCAGACATGATGTGTCTTCATGGGGAAAACTAGGTTGAAGTATTCTTTCCAAAGAAACAGCCTGGATCCTGCCAAGCCTCCTACTTCCTATTTACAGGAAATTTGGAGGATGGAGGAACATGCTAAACAGCACCACTGGAATGCAATTAGCAATCCAGTCCATGGACACTCTGTGGAGACTGACATCCCAGTCTCTTCAACAAATAGATTTCAAGAAAAAACAAGACATCTCTTTTATAAATTAAAAGAGGCTAAAAAGACATGATAAATTAATTGCAACCTAAGGACCTTTTTAGGAACCCGATTCCACCAAAACAACTTTAAAAATAAGGCAGGGAATTTTGAACACTCCCTGCCTACCTGATGGTAGTCAGGGATTATTGTAAATTTGCTTAAATGTGATAATGGCATCATGGTTATTTTCTCTAAAGAGCCCTTATCTTTTGGAGATACACCCTCAAATATTTACTGATGAAATGATATGATGTATTGGATTCACTTCAACACAAGGGCGAGATAAAAACAGATTGGCCTTGGGTTAATAATTGCTGAGGCTCAATGATGGGTAGAAGTGGGTTCATTACACAAGTCTTTCTACTTTTGTGCATGTTTGAGTTTTCCATTATAGACATGTTTAAAAAAGTTTTTTGTAGCTACTGCTAGATGAAAGGTGCAGAAGATGAAATAGCAAACCAGAGAGAGGGAAAGAAACTAGTATTCTCATGTAGCTTCCATTGCCATGAACAGTGAGAGAGAAGGAGGAAAAGGAGATAGCCAGTAAATAATGAATTATATGGTGAGATAATGTCCCAACCAGAATGTGTGGGGTCTTACACTCTGGGCTCTGGGGTATGAAAATACAAAGCAGTTTGACATGTCTTTCTGTTCCATACACAAGAAAATTTCATATGCCTATTTTATTGAAAATAAAAGGGGGTAAAATGATGTAACAAGGATGGGAAATGGAGGGCCCTTCAGACTCAAGGTCAGCGAAGGTTAGAGCTAGCCACACAAAGGGCCTAACTCTCAGAGGAAGAGGCAGTGGCAAGTGTAAAGACCCCGGGTCAGGAAGGACTGCGGGGTGCTCCGGAACAGCAGGAAGGATGGTGTGGCCACAGCTCAGTGACCTGGGCAGAGCGGAGGACGTGGAGATAGATCACAGAGGGCTAGTGAGGAATTTAGTTTTAAGTGAAAGAAGAACTGCATGGAGAGCTTTGAAGAGGGGAATAGTTGACATCCTCAGTGGTTTCTGAAGCCATCCATGTGACTGCTATGAGTAGTGGACTGTAGGGCAAGTAACAGTAGGAGGGGGAGATGTAGCAGGCAAACACTGGTGCTTATTTTGGAAATGGAGCCACAGAACTTGCTGGATGATTAGAAGCCGGGCAGGGAAGTCGTGGAAGACAGGAATCAAGAACAATCTAACTTTTGCTGAGTTAACAACTGGATCTGTGGTGGTGCCATTAACAGAGGTAGTGAAAAGTGGGGGGCAATCAATGAGGAGAAAATCAAGAGTTCCGTGTGGGACACGCTGAGCTTGAAATGCCTATTAGCCATCCAGGGGGAGATGTCAAATCAGCAGGTGAATGTATGACTCGGGAGCTCTGGTTTGGGCTGGAGATGTAAATTTTGGAGCCATTAGCATATAGATGGTATTTAGAGCTAAGAGCTTTCCCACTCATTACCAAACTAAAGCACTAAGGGGAGGTCCCCCAGAACCTCCAAGGAAACCACCTTGGAACAGAAAGAGGTGTCAAATGGCTTTAAATTTTCAAACCCCAGAGCCCAAAGTGCAAGGCTCAATGCATTCTTCTGGTCGGGACATTATCTCACCATATAACTGCAGCTTCCCTTCCTGAACTCTTGGAAGAAGAAATATAAATCCTTCCCCAACTCAGCACATTCAAGTCCTACCCTCTTTAAGGATACTTTAAAAAGCCATTTTATTCTTATGAAGACTTTCTGTCTCTCAGACTAGCTGGAAATGATGTTCCCCTCCTCTGAGCTCCCAAATCTCTGTCTGCCTTTCTATAGGATCATATTACTTTCAGTGTAACACTGTGATTACCTGGGCCCAGTCATGCCAGCAAGACTGTGATGTTCCCAGGATCAGAGACTGCTCTGGCCCCAGCTTTGCAATCACAGTGCAAAGGAAATGAATGTCTGGAATCTGGATCTCCTTAGCCCTTCTGCCAGCGAAGTAGAGTATACGGTTGAGGACAGTTTAAAAATCTTGTGTCATGACGGAGTCAAATCAGATCATCAAAGGAAGGGGCTGGGTGGATCTCCTCAGCCCTTGAGGAGGATAGTATTGAAGAATACTTTCCTTATCCCCAAAAAGCTTCCAGGTGGGGGAAGAGGAACACAGAGAAGATGGACCACTCATCTGAGTCATCCTGGCCAAAGTGATATAGTATAATGAACACCTGACCATCTGCATTGATTTTTCCTATTTGCAAAATCACAACTTAGGGTCTGATGTCCTTTTTCATCTACCTGTCTCAGATATAGAACTCCCTCTCCTGGGCCCCATACCCAGTTCCAATCCTGCCATTTATCATGCAACTCTTGACTTGTACTTCATAAGTGCAAAATAAGAGAAACATTTGGTCTAAAAATACAAAATTAGGGAGTTACATAGACTAAAAAAGGATAGTCTTGGTCTGCTTTGTGCTGCTGTAACAACATAACTGATGCTAGCTAATATGCAAAGAAAAGTGGTTTATGTGGCTCACAGTTCTGGTTGCTAGGAAGTTCAAGCAACATGGTATCAGCTTCTGGTGAAGGCACCCTGGCTGCATCACAACATGGCGGATGGTTTGGGAGGAGAATGTGGGAGAGTGGCAAGTGCTGCATGCAGAAGAGAGAGTCAGGGGAAGTGCCAAGCTCGCCTATAACAACCCACACTCACAAGTACGAATCTAGTCCCACAAAATGCAGAACTCACACAAGAAAGTTGCATTCGCTTCTGCGGTGGTGCTCCCAGGATCTAGTCACCTCCCACTTGGCCCTAGCCCCTTCGAGGTTCCACCACTTCTCAACATCACCACACTGGGGACCAAGTTTCTGGTCCATGAACCTTTGAGGAATAAACCATGTCCAAGCAATAACAGATATATTATAAAATTACTAATGCAATGTTATTGGGTATAATTCCAACATTAAACAAATTTGCAAAATGCCATATGCTATAGCCTTCTCCCACCTGTAGCGATATGATGTTTGTGTTTGGTTTAACAATTCTCAGACATTTGACTGTGCAAAGTGTGCACATTTCTATAATGCACACTGATGGAAGCACTAGTTATTATATCCATGATCCAACCACTCTGTTTTGGAACCATCACATGTTGGTGGGACTCAAACAATCATTAAAATCTTTAGTATTAGGTCACTGATTCCATGATCCAGAGTAAGCACTAGTCTCAGAGTGGTTCAATAAGTGTCCTGGGATCACACAAGTGTCTGGGTGACAGAACTAGCAGAGGGACTTAGATTTCCAAACACTTGGCCAGTCCTCTGGGAGGACACTATGAGTCACTCAGGCCTCAAGCCCATGGAAACTGGGCTCAGTCTACCTGGCAGAGCCTTACCTAGCTCTGAAGACTGCTCACCGGCACATCTATGTCCCTCTGGCCTTCCTCATTGGAAGACCTGGCACACTTCCCTGCCCCAGGACAGCTCCCATCAGCCTCTACTGCTGCTGGAAATCCTCCTCCTAACCATCTTTCCTTGTATTCTAGGGAGTCCCCATTTACTCACAAGGGGCCATCAGCCTGGAAGAAGAGTGGCAATGAACCCTGAGAGTACCCCGCTCAGAATGTGCAAAACTAGTGACCCATAAGAGGTTTGCTCTGACCCACCTCACAGGTTTTCTTCTGTTTTTAATTGAATATGATTTTCTTAAGGGAGTACACTACTACAATGGACTCAAAATGGACAAAAGACCTAAATTTGAAAAGCCAAAACTATAATAATCTTGGAGGAACACACATACATAGATCTTCCCATCCTTGAATTAGGTAATGAGTTTCTTAGACCTGACACCAAAGCACAAGCAACAAAAGAAATAACAGGTAGATTGGATTTCACCAAAATAAAAAAAAAAATGTGCTTCAAAGGACACTAGCAAGGAAATGAAAAGACGACCCATAGAATGGGAGCGAATGTTTGTAAATCATACATCTGAAATGAGAATACTATCAGAATATATAAAGAACTCTTACACCTCAACAATAAAAAGACAAATAGCCAATTTAAAAACCAGCAAAAGTGTAGAATGAATAGTTCTTTGACTTTATCCCAATGGCCCCCAGTAATCACAAGAAAAGACACTCAACTTCATTAGCGAAATGCAAATCAAAATTACAATGAGACAGAACTTGATGCTCACTAGGAAGGCCAGAATAAGCAAGACTGACAATATTACATGCTGGTGAGGAGGTGGAGAAGTTGGAATCTTCATGCATTGTTGGGGGATTTAAAAAAGCAAGGCCACTTTAAAAAAGAGTTCTTTAAATAGTTAAACAAAGAATTAGCATACGTTCCTAAAACTCTAGTCCTAGGTATATACCCAAGACAACTGAAAATATGCATCCACGCAAAAACTTGTACACAGATATTTATAGCAGCATTATTTTTCATAGCTGAAAAGTAGAAATATCTTTAATGTCAATCCACTGGTTAACAGATACACAAAATGTAGTATATGCATACAATGGGGTATTATCTAGACATAGAAAAGAATGCAGTTCTGATACATGCTACAACATATATAACCTTAAAAACATGCTAAGGGAAGCCAGGCAACATGGTACATGCCTGTAATCCCAGTATTTGTTAGGCTGAGACAGGAGATCGCAGACTGGAGGCCAGTGCACAGTAACTTAGCAAGACCCTGTTTCAAAATAAAACAACAATAATAATAATTGTGGTAATAATAATAATGGTGATGATGACTGGGGGTGTAACCCAGTGGAAGAACATCCCTGGTTTCAATCCCCAGAACCACAATAAAACAGAAAACCAATCAACCAACCAAACAAACAGAAAACATTCTGCGTGAACAAAGCAAATTGTAAAAGACAACATCTGTGTGATTTCATTTATATGAAATGTCCAGAGTATGTAAATCCATAGAGACAGAAAGTGGATTAGCAGTTGCCAGGCTCTGGGGCCTGGAAGTGGTGAGTGATTGTTAATGGTTATAGGGTTTCTTTGGGAGGTAATGAAATGTTTTGGAATACGATATTCCTGATGGTTGCACAACTTTCTGAAAGAACAAAAAAACATTTAAAGGGTGAATTTTACTGTACATGAACAAAATTTCAACACTGAAGGAGAGAGAAAGAGAGAGAGAATGTGTGTGCGTGTGTGCATGTACTGCCTCTCCCACCTCTCCCTCTGGCCTGCCTCTCCCTCTCTTCACTGATGCACAGAGCTGACTGCGCCCTTGTGGGTACTCTCGGTGGCCTGAGCAGATTCCCATCTGATACATGAACACACTGAGGCCCAAACAGGCCACAGGGACATGCCCCAGGTCACACACTGACACTGGCGATGCAAGAACCAGAATCCACATCTCCATACCTCATAGCTATTGGGAACAAAATATGTCTGCTGTTGTTAATGTCTACTTCATCATCATCCTCATCAAATCTCATTCCTAAGCATATATCCATCCAATCCCATGGCTAAGCATATAAAGAGGTCACACCCTGCACCCCTCACCTTCGACATGCTATGAGAGTGAAGCTGGGGTGCCCCCAGTGGAGCAAGGTGCTACGCAACTGCGCTGCACTTTCTTCTCTCCCATCACCACCC
>PVJS01036738.1:0-20292 GCA_004027185.1 Glis glis | reverse complement strand
TTATTTTTTCCTTCTGACTAAATTCAAATGATCTGTCTTCAAGTTCACTGATTCTCTCTTCAACTTGATCAAGTCTACTATTGAAACTTTTTGTTGCATTTTCTATTTCACTCATTGTATTCCTTCATCCCATGTTTCTGTGTTTTTATTTAATAATGTCTCTCTTCGCTGAGCTTCTCATTTTATCTATGTGTTTTCATGATTTCATTGAATTATCTTTTTTCTCATGTAGCTTGCTGAAATCCTTTAAAATAATCATTTTGAGTTCTTTTTCAGGCAGTTTTTAGATCTTCATTTATTTGGAATCTGTTAATAGAAATTTGTTACTTTGTTGGTGTCATGTTTTTCTGATTTTTCATGTTCCCTATAGCTGTTCATTAGTTTCCCTACAGTTGAAGAAACAGTCACCTTTCCCAAACTTTATAGAGTGGCTTCAGTGAGAATAGCCCTGTACCAGTATATGGGTACAAGGGTGATGACTCAGTGGAGTGTACTAGGGCATTGATTCTGGGGTTTAGTCAGATCCAGGGGCACATGGTGGTGCTGGGCCCAGAGCTGGATTGTAAGCAATGTGATCAATCAGGCACGGGGGATTCAGTGGGCAGTTTCTGGGAGTTCTTTGGTGACTCAGGCTCTGAGGAGGGCACAGTGGTATTTGTTCCAGTAATCTCTGTCAACTTAGGTTTGCATTCATGAAAATGATGTAAATTCTTGGTGGCAAAGGCTGTGCAGGTCTGTGGTGGTGGTGGTAGAGACATGTCACCTCAGTGGTGACATGAAGGCTTCTGAGTTCTCCCTGTTCACCTTTTGTACCACAGAGGGAAGTCATGATCAAGGGAATTCTACTTAGTCCTTAACTGTGCCATACTAGAAGATGAAACAAAATTTTTTTTTTTTTTTTGGCGGTACCGGGGATTGAACACAGGGGCGTTCTACCTCCGCGCTACGCCCCCAGCCCTATTTTTTATACTTTATTTTGAAACCGGGTCTCACGAAGTTGCAGAGGGCCTCACTAAGTAGAGAGAGAGAGAGAGAGAGAGAGAGAGAGAGAGAGCTGAGGCTGGCTGCGAACCTGGATCCTCCGGTCTCCGCCTCCCAAAGTACTGGGATTACAAGCGTGCGCCACCACGCCCAGCTGAAACGAAAATTTTTACACTCTTCTACATGGCTATATTCATTTTTATTATCCACTGGGTTGTTGTAGTTTCTTACTGGTACTTTGGTGCTGGGTGCCGTACAGAGCTACTTTCAGTTGTGACTAGTTGTTAAATCATTGTTTGGGATATGGGGGCAAAGGCTGGGATCTATTCCTCTGTCATCTTGTTAACATCACTATCTTGATTCATTTTAGAATTTCTTATAGGAGTCCATCACATATGCCAAACGTTTCTGAATTTCTAGATTCACTCTCCTCTGAATTATTAAAACATCCAAAGATTTTGATGTACCCAAAGAATTTTAAACTCGAAATTTCAAAATGTGAATATTATCATACCAATGGTAGATATTATCTAAAGTACTTATGGGGCTAGAGATGTAGCTCAGTGGTAGAGTGCATGCCCAGAATGTGTGAAGCCCTAAGTTTGATCCCCCCAAAGTAAATAAATAAATAAATGAATAAATAAATAAATAAATACAATGCTGGCCATAGTGGGTCAGTGATTCTTAAAGCCTCTGCCCACATCTTCCTCTTCTCTCTTTCTTCCTCTCTTCCTCCTACGTCCTTTATAGAACTATGGCATCCAGGGTCTCTCAGCTAATACACTGTTTGCTGGAGTTGTGAGAAAGTGGGAGCTTAAAAATCAGCTGAAGTTTATTGAAGCAATTGAACTCGGACATTCTTTTCTGGAAATGGTATTAACAAGTATTAAGTGATGGTAAGAAAATCATTACAGAAGGTGCCTTTGTCATGACCGGCATTTTAAAAGTCCTGCATGCTGGACATGGTGGCCCATGCCTGTAATCCCAGTACTTGGGAGGCTGAGTTGGGGGATCGCAGGTTTGATGCCAGTCTCAACAACTTAGTGAGACCCTGTTTCAAAATAGAAAAATAAAATAAAATATGGCTGGGGGTATAGCTCAGAGGTAGAATCTTCTGGATTCAATCTCTAGTACCATAAGTAATAAAAATTTTTAAAAAATAATAATAAATTTAAAAATTCTGCAGAGGGACATTGCATCAAGCTTTAATATTTTCCATACAATTTGTTCAATTTCCAATGCAAGGTAATTATGAGCTAATTTGTGGCTGGAAATCTAAATCCTGCCAGGACATGCAGAAGCCAGGGTAGGGAATATGACATATTTGATTTTATTTCCTCTTCGAAGGGAAGTGGCCTATTCCATAAGTAAAGCTCATGGGTACCTATACATCTTTATATTTCCAGTGTGTGTTTAGGACCCTTCACACAGAGCATATCTGAAAGCCACTTTTCAGGTTGGTCAGGTTTCCTATTATGGTCTCAATTCCTCGTTTAAATAATGTTTATTCCACTAGACAGCACTGAGTTGTGATAACAAAGCATTCCTGCAACCTCAGGTTCTGCCTTGCTCTAGCGAGGACTCATGCGCCAATTTTCCTTCATACTGAGTTTCCCAAAATACTGCTTTCTTTTTACTTACTAATGGAAGAGAAAGGATTTGATAGCGTACTCATTACTGCTATTAGGAAACAGCTCTTCAAGTTAAAAATAATGAGGCCATGAGATCTGGGTGTCTTAGCAGGTTAGATAAAACCTTACAGATATTAGGACAGAGAACAATTCCACATTGTGTCAAGGGCTGAATCAGTCCTCTTTTCCCTTGCATTCACTTCTTAGATCCTATTATGATGGAAATGGGCTGCAAATGAGCTCCAATACCGTCCATACTTGAAAAGCTATTTCATAACTGCTTTTAATCTGACTATTTAAAAGTATAACCTGCACATAAGTTTCTCAATCTATCTCCTATATAGAAGTGGAAATTATTAATAAGAAAAGAACGGTTATTCCCATATTCCTCTCATTACATAGAATCATGAAATCACACTTCTTTCTCTTGGGTGTTTAAGAAAGAGAGTGCATGTCACTGTAATTAAAAACACACCCCTACCTTTCTTACTCGTGCTGAAAAAAATCAATCTCAAAGTTACATATTGATGGCTTATAATCAAATGTGCAAATAATATGCTTAGAGAACATTAAAACAGCTTTAATAGGGCTGCAATTCATTTCCTTTTTAATATATATGAAAAGAAACTTTAATAGTGGCTCCCTTTAATGTATTCACCATGAAGAATGAAAGTTCAAAGTAATGCAATTTAAAAATCTAGTGCTGCCTGCAAATTTCAGAGGAAAGAGCAAAACCTCATATAGCAGAGGCCCTGGGTAGTACTTTTCCTCAAAATACTGAACAGATAGATCATCAGTCCCCAATAACTTATGTTTCTTCTCTTCTTACGAACGCAATATAAATTATTGCTATAAAATCAATCCATTTTATTTATTTTTCTGTGTTATTTATCAACTAGCAAAGATCATGAACAGTTTTGTGGAAATCAATTTTTAAAAAAAATTTTATTTGTGGATTGTAATCATGCATCATAACAAAATTCAGAGTGATAGAACCATACATGCACATAGCACTTGGTGAGATTTCTGCCATATCTTACCTCACTCCCTCCCCTCCCCCACACACACTATTGAGATTGGCATTGATAATTTTGCATGTGTACATCGTGTCAATTGAAGTGTTTCCTTCATCAAGTGTCACTCTCCCACCCACCTTTCCCCTAGACCCTCTCCATCACTCCACTGGGGTTTCTCCTCCTATATCTGGGGTCCCTTTTGTAGCCCAATTGCTCCCTAGCTTCCACATAGGAGGGAAAACACATGACCTTTTATGTTTTTTGTGATTGGCTGATCTCACTTAGCATAATATTCTCTAGTTCTACCCATTTTCCTGCAGATAACTTAATTTTGTTCTTTATGACTGGAAATGAATTGCAGCCCTATTAAAGCTGTTTTAATGTTCTCTAAGCATATTATTTGCACATTTGTCATTCCATTGTGTGTTTGTTCCATTGTGTGTTTGTTCATCCCATAATTTTATAATCCATTCATCTATTGATGGACACTTTTGAAGATAAACTCTTCTCTTTGCCTCTTTTAGTCTTTATTTCAGAATTCCATTGGCCTAGTGATGTGTAAGGCTAAGTATTGGAAGGTCTGAGGTCCCCCAGGCAATAAACATACCTCTTTGCAGCATGCAAAATACAACTCATTCCAAGTAACAGAGTCTTCCTTTCTCTGGGAAAGAGTAAAGAGTTTATATTCCATAGCACAATGAGGACAGGGCAAATTGGCAAAGTATCATTGGTGAATTATATTTATTGGATTAAAAAAAGTATGTGTCTTGAAGATGTAGCTTAAATATCTCTGTTCTTTTTCTTTCTTATTTTTTTAGAAAGTCTTGTTGCATTGGGGAATATTGTTGCTAATGAGATTTTAAATGAAAAGTACTAAATTAGGACATCACCTTACCTTTCATTAAAAAATCATCAAGGCCCAGGCTCCTGCCCTGATAATTAAAGCCTAGTATGGAATATTCATGATAGTTATCATTGCTTCATTACCTTTGCCTGTGAATCTGTGAGTGGCTATTGATATCCTAGGGTTGGCTTCTACTTAATTATTGTGATCCTTCCATTAGCATTGCCTTTTTTTTTAATTCCAGAAGCTTGGGCCCTTATAACTATTCATGAGTCACTTTCCCTGTATGTGAGATGCAGCCCAAGATGAATAACCCTGTTTCTCTTTATCAGTAGCTTAATTTTAATAGTTACCTGCTGAACCAATAAAATAAGAAAAGCAATGAACCTCTTATTATTATAAAAAAGCTGCATGTGTTTTTCATGCAAGTTATTTGGGGCCACTCTCCTTGAAGTGTTCTGTAAATTCTGAATGAAATGGTTAGCATGTGGTAGAACAAAACTACAAAGACTACTTAAAGAAGTAATTAACAGCACACTGATACATGTAAATTGCAGTGTCTTGTTTAAAAGTATTTACAGTGATTTTATGATGTTCCTTCTGTTATAAAATGAAGGCAGTTTCTAGAGTAAGCTCAAAACTAGTTCTTTCCATATGAAAGCTTGGGGAAAATGGGCAGATGAAATGAGATAGGATAGGTAGGCTTATTTTTTTTTAATGTAGCAAAAATGGGAATGCTCAGAGGTGTTTAAAGGCTGAGACAGAAATTGAGCACGGGGACCCAGTAGAGCATCTGCTCTTAAACATTGCTGCGGATTTCTGGATAAGCATAAAAGAGCAAACTCAATCACTCTGTAGCCTGAATAAAGGATGCATTTCAAACTTAAGTGTGCATATACATTTTCCCTTCACCCGGTTTTGCTCTTTGCCAGATGTACCAAAATCCATGGCAGAGCTAGTGAGCGTAATGAGTAATGGCTGCTAGATAAACTGTTGGCTGGTAGCAAAAGGGGAGATTTTTCCATTTCATCCAGAGCTGTGTGGACTTTTTTTTTCTTAAATAGAGGAAACAATGTGTCATATCAGATGATATACAATTATTCCAACAATAGTGAAAGCAAAGTTCTTCTGGGGCCAAGCCCACTGTGCATGATGGATGAAGGTGATGTTCTGAAGATTTGAATCTTTGCCATTTCTTATTTCTCAAATATTTCATGATAACCAGAATTTGTGGCAACCAGGATTAAATGCCTTGCCTGAACTTCCTAGAACTGGTGACCTCAGCATGCATATGTCTGTCAGATAGTAGGATAAGAATAAAATGAAGGAACATAAGATACAGAATTTCAGATCCCCCAAGAATGTAGTATCCTCTGAAGTCTCTTCCTAAAGATGGAATTAAATTTCCCTGATGATTCAGAAGCCGATGAACGGAGAGAATTTTGCTGCCTTTGTGGTTCTTTCTAATTGTCGGTGTTAACCCTGAGGCAGGCAATTAGTACAGAGAAATTGGAGAACATGAAATGCTCCATTAATTACTAATAAAGTATGCAGATCCAGGGCCAGGACACACAGGGTGGGTGGACTACGTCTTGCGATTGTTCTCACCTCTGCCGGAGCACATCCTTGCAGGGCTTTGCTGCTGAGGTGCGCCGAGTCTCAACATCTGGATTTTAGTCCTTGTAAGCAGCTAGAGAAGAGGGAGGGAGGGCAAAAGGATAAGGGTGGTTATAATTGAGGAAGAAGAATAGGAAATATTTCCATCACTGCCATTATCACCTTTAAAATAGCAGTAAAGACTGAGCCCAAATTCCCCAGGATAGTTTCTGATGGCTGTATGCCTGGCCATGATTAATCCCTCCAACATCTACCTTGTGTTTATTTGGCCAATCACTAAACAACAACAATAACATTATTTCATCTTAATTATGGGCCAAGGATTGTTCTAGGCTTTAGGATTGCAGGAGAAAAAAAGCAATCAATTCCGTGTTTAAGAGCACTAGAGTCAGGCCAACCTCCTTAAATGCCTCTGTTGCCAACTGGTGTTGTAAATAAGAATAAGTGATTATCTGTCTAAAAATGTGAATATGAATTGTACCTAAAGTAACAGAATGAAATATTAAACAATGCAAATAAAGCACTTAGTAAAGTGTGATAAAATTTTATATTTTGGCAAATGCTGTTAATAAGGGATTTCAATGAGTGTTAACCCTGTATCAGACAAAATACTAAATGCTGGGTTATAAAAAAATGCATGCATCCTGGTTTTCTCTTCTTACACAGAATAGAATCCAGAGCCCAAAATACCTCTGCATAGAATGAGTATCTTCCTGTTGGGCAGCTGACCACACCAGTAGGTTGTGACAAGCCAAGCCTAAAGGGACACGTTGCTGAGAATGTTACTGGATGTCCTGGCCAAGGGATCCTCTAGGATCCATCTAGGAGCTTTTAGTAAGTCCTTGCTCCTGCAAAGTCTTATCTAGTAAGCAAATGGAGAATGCTCCCCTTTACCCAGCATCTCCATTAACCAGACTATGAGGAGAATTCTATATTCATTTTGACTATCATTGTATTTAAAATGTGCCATCCAATTTCAGGAAAAGTGGGGTACACACACACACACACACACACACACACACACACACACACACATTCGTAGTTTAGAATATCATGGAACAATGAAGAAAAAAGGGAAATCTGGATAAGGAGACTGTGGAGTAGTCAAATGTTCAGCTTCTTCCTGACTCGATGGTGCATTAGTGTTAAGGAGTGGGGCTTTTCCAGCCTGATGATGCCTTAGCTCCTTGTTCTGCCATTTATATGTTGCTTGCTATAGGCAATTTAATTGTTCCTAATCTCAATTTCTGCATGAACAATGGGAATAATCACAGCACCCCCACCTAAAGTTATTGAAAAATGTTATATGTGATCTGGTATCTAGTTCAGTGCCTAACATATGAAAAGCTCTCAACAAATGAAACCAGTTAGAACCATGCAAGGGGACGAGGTGAAGGGCTTTGAAGTATGTTTTTCACCTCCCCAAAACAGAGGTTAAAATAATAGCATAATTCCAATATACTTGTAGGCTAACTTTTATTAAGGTTCATGTGTATCTGACAGCTCCCCGTTTTATAGATTCCGTGAAGCATCTAACTCTCTTAGCAATCATCACACCTTTATTTCACAGATCTGTTTTCTTTTCCTTTATTCCATTTTTGTTCTACCAGAAGAAAATCTCAAAAATAAGGACATTTTGTTTTTCAACAATTTTAATCGTTTCTGTCATTCATAGAGCCATCTTAAAATAAATGAAATACATATCAGTGAAAATTGGGTAGATATGAATGTACCTACTACATTTCCCATGCTTTATATTATTTTCAATGATGCGATAAAATAGTGAGGACATGTAATGGAATAAGTAACAAGAGAAGGAAATTTGTCGGACAATTATGCTAAGCCCATGATGGTCTAGCATTGCACTTATTCATTGGAAAGCTCTTTTCATATTGCTTACAAGAGAAAACAGAGAGAAAAATCTGTTCCTCCACAAGAAATCTCTTCTGGCTGGTGAAGTGTTAAATTCTCTCAAGCTTTATGAAATGACTTCTTCATGATAAAGAAGCCAGGGGCATGCCATTTAATTATGTTGTTGGTTTCCATCCAGGAATGACTTATCTTTACAACTTATTAGTGAGTTTATTGGACTGCTAAATCAAGAATTTATTAAAACAAACTATGTTTTCCTTCATTTTGCAGAGCATCAAGGTTATAGAGGAAAATACTTAAGGCTATGAAACATTGAATAAAAGATCATGAGCTTGAGCTTCCAGTTAAAACAAATCCAAATTGATTTAAATTAGCAAAGCTTTAGCTTCACCACTGGAAATAAAATAAAGTATGTATGTGGATAGTTCTCATTTTGATAAGACAACTCTGTCTTGAGTCAATGTGAAAAAGTGGAGAATGTGGAGAAATCAACTACTGCCAAAATGGCACAGGGAGAGGTGGATTCCTTCCTTAAGCCCTAGCTTCTAAGTGGCAAGTAGTTTCAGTATTATTTGCCTGGGGAACCATTAATTCCTTATTTTCCATTGGAATCACATTTTAAGATGCTATTTATATTATATGAATTTCATTATTGGTGACAAAAACCCAAAAGTAGAATCTAAATCAATGAAAATGATTTGTAATATGAAAGTGTCATTTCATTACCTTGACCACCTCTCCCTCTAATCAATTTCTATTCATATTTTAAGACTCAGCTCTAATGTTTACCCTCTGATTTTTTTTTTCCATAGCTATTCTCCATCCCAGTGAATTCCCTTACTAGTACACTCTATTCTAACAAACCAGATTTTAATGATGTGCTACTCGTAGTTCTCATTTGGAATTTCGTGGTTAACAATTTATCCTCCCAACTTCACTGAACACTGCTCCATAGCAGACCCACTGGTATTTCATAACACCATCAGCTTCAAGCAGAGATTGAACATCCTTAACAGTGACCGAAGAACTCATCAGGGACCTATAAACACTTAGGAATTCCATGGAACAATAACAAAGGGATTCAGCAGGAAACCGGCTGGTTTGTGAACACAAGTTATCCATCAAGATACCTGTGAGGAGGACAGATATGCTTTTAAGGGAGGGAAAACAACCTTCTAGATTAGAAATTAGAGTCAATGGAAATTGCTTAGTTATTAATTCTGTGACCCCCTGTATCATTACCTATTAAGACATAATCATCTTGGATTTCAAGGTGGGTTTCTTAGGCAAAATTTTCAAGCTATAGAGAAAAAAAAAACAGAATAACAGATACAAAACTCTCTTCCAAAGTATAGTGACTCATGACTTTTGAGTACATATCAGTAAGAATTTGGTTGACTCAAGACTCTTATTATAGGAATTAAAAACTAATTATATTGGATATATCAGAAATCATTAAAAAAGGCTAATAATTCTTTGGACAATTGTTTAAAACATCAATAGTATTCAGAAGACCATTATAGAGTGTGTAATAAATACAATGGGATTTTTCTTTTTTTGCATTTAATTAGAGAAGCTTTTTCTGGACAAGGAAGGGAAATGAGACTAAAGGAACCAAACACTCTATGGGAAATACTCTTATTTCTTCAAAGTAAAATTGTATACCAGGAAGAGAGGTATGTTTGAAATTTTCCCATTATACCTAAGACTGAACTCTTAAAATTTTTATAAAAGACAAAATTCTAGAATTAATTTTGGGCAATCATCAAAAAGGATAGAAGAGGTACAAAGTAGCTCTCACTGATAGTCATAGGAAACCTGCATGTTCCTGGCTTCTCAAAGGAAAACATTTGCTTCCAGAAGTCCAAGTGGACAGAAAATGCTCCTCTTTACCCAATTGCATTTGTGTCAACATTTTCACTATCATCAGCATCATGAACATTCAGTTGAGCCCTTAGTCTATGTTGTACACTGTGCTAAATTATCTACTTACTCGTTCATTTGACTCCCTAAAAATTTCAAAGAATGAAGTAGGTTTGATCCCAGTTTTCCATAAAAAACTGCAAATAATTACCAAGCCCACATCCACAGAGATGAGGGATAGAGCTAGGATCTGCACTGGGCTGGTCTGACTCCAGAGCCTGCTTTATCAGTGAGTGCTTTGTCCAATCTCCCAACAGCTCCCAGTCATTGAAGTTCAAGTATTCTGTATGGCTACTTGAGAGGACAGATGGAATTAATCCTTCCTGTTTTATATTTGTCTAGATAAGGGATCTTGGTATTGTCCCTCAGAGAGAGTTGTAGCCCAGCTGTTTAAGGGCTTGCTTTTACAGAGAGAAAATAGTGGTTAGCCAAAACAGTTTGTCTCCGTTTGCAAAAGAATCCAACATGTGCTTCCAACTAAGTGAACAGCTAAGCTGCCTTTTATGGGTGGAGGGATGTTAACCGCATTCCTCCTTGGAATAGCTATCAGTATCCCATTTGTATAAAATGGTCTTTCCCATCTCTGTTGCTCTCCAACAATTTGGAGTAGAATCTCCTACCTTCCTCAATGATCATTACATTCTTCTCCTACCTTCCCATTCCCAGGGGTGGGGGGAGGGGGTTCATTGTTTTTGAGATTCTATCAACCATGTATTCTTGATGAATTGAGCTCACAATTATAATTCAGGAACAATTGACATATGTCTTGTCTTTACAATCTCAAACTCAGAATCACCCATATATAACAATCTTTCCTCTCTATTTCCCTCTCTACATCTTCCATTCCTTCCAATGGTAATTTGTCCTTCTGGAAGGAAGGTATATGGTAGACACTCTATAGGAAACTAGAATTTTTATAAAAAGAAATTGATATTCTTTGCATCTGGCAATATGGTAGATAATGAAACCCATTATTTCAGTAAAGCAAAGAAATAGTCAAAGGTCAGAAGTTCTAGAAGCAGAAGAATGTTGGTAAATCAGATCTTGAGGGGGGTGAGGGGCAACTAATTTTTAGTGTTTGCTAATTTCCAGGTTGCAAATAATCCCACTCTAGAAGATTTCAAACTATCTCAATCACCTTACTGAATGTAGAATTGCAAAGTGATTTTCATAATTTACTCTCATAAACTGGTCTGAGTCACCTCCAGGATGGGACTAGCTATAAGTGACTAACTATGCATAGGTATTGGAAGAAACCATCACATTGGAGTTGACCTCTGATTTCTTTTTTGAATTATGAATTTGCCAGGCAGATTGAAGGAGATAAAGCATTCCAGGCACAGAACAGCAATGCAAAGGGATAAAATGACTGGAGTCCAGATAAAAGGCTAGAGCAGTAGTCCACATAAGACGTGATGAAGGGGATAGGAAAGACTGAAACATTTAAAGAGGCATTTTCTAGATAGAATCAACAGGAATGGGTAATTAATACTGTGGGAGCATAGAGAGAAAAAGAAAGAAAATAGACACTAGTTCCTAGGCCTCCAACTTGGGAAAATGGATGACTGCACCACCAAATGAGACAGATCACGCAAAGACTTAAATGGAAACTTGGGTGTGACATAGACCTAAAATTGAACAGGTAAGTTTAAATTCTATTTTACCAGATGTTTATAAATTGTATTCAATTGAGAAGTGGGCTCTCATTGTATTCTGTTAGTGACTGTCATGCAAGTTGTTCATATTTTGAAGTACATCTTAGAATTACAAAGTCAACTTTGATATTCAATAGGCTTGAGGTTTCTATTGAACATTGAGGCATAGATATGCTTGTATATATTTGGAACTATTTTATCTGAAGTTGGGAAATGAGGCCAACATGTAATTTATATATTTTGACATATTAGGTTGGAGTCATTTTTGTTTTGATGATATGCTTCACAAAGCGTACGTATCTGTCTATTGAGAATAGTACTGACATTTACCTTCCTCATTCTGTTGCATTGTTCCTTATCTTCAGCTGCCTTAGTTCACCTAAGAATCCTTTGACTTCATTTACCCCAACTTAAATCCCATAGTCTTCACTTTCAATCATGTGCTTTTTCTTTTTCTCTTTTTTTTTCCATTTTGGTAGCTCGTATCATTTCAAATTTTTCCACTCTGAATCTAGAAATATCTGTCCCCACACTCCAAAACTGATTCCTCCTCTCCTGCTTCTGGCAAGCCAGGGCTGCTATAACAAATCACCATTATCTGTATTGCTTAATGGTGAACATTTACTTCTCATATTTCTAGAGGCTGGGGAGTCCAAGATCAAGGTGCCTATAAATTCAGGTCCAGTGTTTGCCCTCTTCTTGGTTTGCAGATGTCCTTCTTTTTGTGTGCTCATATGATAGAGAACAGAGACAGATAATGCAAGTCTAATGTCTCTCTCTCTCTCTCTTTTCTTTTTTGTGGTGCTGGGGATTGAGCCCAGGGGCATTCTACCTCCAAGTTACACTTCCAGCTCTATTTTTTTATGTTCATTTATTGGTTCATTTTGATATATGTCAGGGTTTTTTTTATTTTTTATTTGGAAACAGCATCTCGCTAAGTTGCCAAGCCTTGCTAAGTTACTGAAGCTGTCCTTAAACCTGTGATCCTCTTGTCTCAGCCTCATGTCTTTTCTTTGAAGGGCACTAATCCCATTCAGAGGGCTCCACCCTCATCACCGAATTATCTTTACAAATGCCCTATCCTGTAATACTACCACATTGGCATTAGGATTTCAACATGTGAATTTTAGAGGGGCGCACACAATTAGTCCATAGCACTTATAATCATCAGTTCACCACACTACTCCTTATCTAGTATGTGATTCCAGTTGCCTCTCCTATTTCATCCTGCCTCTTCCTGATCAAATAATATTTTTGTTAACCCTGCCTCCTAATTAACCCTAATGCTTATAGCTTTCCATCCTTCTTTATCTCTACTACCAATTCCTTCATTTAACTCATTGTTTCTGACTTTTACAACTCCAATATTTCTAACTAGACCTCTCTACCAACCATCACACCCTCTCCACACTATTGTCCACATTTTTTCAGTCTATTATGTCTAAAAGCTGAATGAAACATTTTTTCCCTCACTTGGCTAAAGTAATTCATCACTTTCATGAAAAAGACTGGACTTTGTAATAGGTACAGTCTTATATCATCTCACATCTGTATATGTATCCAGCCAAGCCACTCACACTGTATAGAGACCTGCTATGTGAATTTCTTTTAAGTTTCCCAGCCTGGGTATGTTTCTCAACCAGTTTCCCTCATGTGTTCTTTCTTTCCATACCTTTATTTCCATGCTGGTTAAAATTTATTCATTCACTAAGACTAGACTTAAGCACTGCCTTCCCTAAATATACCAGAAAATATCCCTCTTCTGTACCTTCATACATATTATTCTGATGGTCAACTTACTGTTCCCCCATGTCCTCTTAACTCTTAACTTCTTGATATCCTTTCCTTTACATCCTTTTATCCCATCTTCATCCATGTTTATTATAAATATATGATAACTTTGTAGTTCAATGTAGAGAAAATAATAGACATATATTACTCAACTAAACTAGAAAATACATATACATATACATGTATTTATGTTTATGTATAATAGAAAAATACACAAATATAAATAGTAAGTATATATTATATATAGTAGGTACATATATATGTATACATATATATATATATACACACCCATATATATTTGCAAGGAACATATGATTAAAAGCATACATAAAATACTACATTGCTACCTAAAATTACAAAACTTTTTGATTTCTGCTTATGAGTTTATATTATTTAACTTTGGTCTCCCCTTGCTGTTCAGCCATCTTTTTATTTACTTCTCAAATTTATGGATTTTTTTTCCTTATAATTGGTGTTACATGTGTCTTCAACTATTCTACAATCAACAGTTCCATGTGTGGTGTGTGTGTGTGTGTGTGTGTGTTACTGGGGATTGAATCCAGGGCTATATCTCCAGCCCTTTTCATTTTTTATTTTGAAACAGAGTCTCGCTAGGTTGCTGAGAGTCTCCCTATTGCTGAGGCTGGTCTCGAACCTGTGCTCCTCTTGTCTCAGCCTCCCAAATACTGGGGTCACAAGTGTGTGCCACTACGCCTGGTTAATAGTTCCACTTTTGAGTCCTTCCTTTTCATAAAATAGCCTTAATTCCCTTTCTTCTGGGACCAAGCTCATAATGTGAAGCTCTTATTTATTTTTTTTTATTTTTTGGTGGCTCAGAATGTTCTTTTGTGCCTTTAACTCCCTGCTAAACCTTTTCATATGTGCTCCTTGTCTTATTTATTTCAGATTTCTTTAAAGCCCGTCTCCTGCATTTGTCAACATTCTGTTATATCTTCATAACTCCATTTTTATTAGCTATTTCTCCCTACCTATAAACAAACTTGACTTTTCACTCCTATGAGAGATTTTCTTCAATGGATATATCCTTAAGCTATTCTTTAACTTTCTTCTTTCTTGCAATATTTAATTCCCAAGAGTTTTCTAAACCATAGCCCCTCTTTCTTCCTTTACTATGAGTCCCTCAGTTATTTTCAATAGATTCTATCTTCACTCCTCTGTGGTAATTTATTTCCTGAAGGTCACACTGTGAGCTTAAACTCTAGAGACTGTTTTATCGGAGTGCACGTTGGCTGTCCTCTCTGCAGTTGACGGTTTTCAAAGTTGTTCTGTGGGAACATTTTGTTGCCCTACTTTGTTTCCCTGTCTTACTTTGTGGCTGCTTTCCTAATACTAACTCCACAAGCATTCCCCAGAAATATTCCCTGGGATTCTTTTGATGATCATCCCAACAAGTATAATTGGATGCTTTCCATTTTTTTTTGAATATTTGGTGATAGACAATTAACTTTGTTCAAATTTAGTGAGGGTGTAGTAGAATCACAAGGTTTCAATTTACATTTTGTTGATGATTAATGATACTGAGTACACTTCTTAGACTTATTTGCCAATTTTACATAGGAATATATAAATATTTCTCTTTGAAATGTCTTTTCAAGTCATTTGCCCATTTTTTTATTGGATCGCTTTTCTTTATTGAGGTGTAGGAGTGCTTTATATATGTTCTGAAAGATGATCTTTTGACAGATACATATCTTCTTATTCAGAATTTTGCCTACTTATTTAAATAATTATCTTTTGAAAATCTGAAGCTTTAATTTTGAGGAAGTCCAATTTATCTTTTATTAAATGTATGACAGTCCTTTTGGTGTCCTATTAATTAAACATATTCTTATTCCAATATTGTAAAATTATTAGTTTCCTATATTATCTTTCAGTAGTTTGAAAATGTTAGCATTTAAAAAAGATAAATTCACCTCATTTATGTCTGTGAGTCATCACACATTAGGTTTTGTAATTAATATGTGAAAGAGTGGTTCAGGTTTATTTGCATTCAGATGGATATTTATTTTTTCAGGTATCACATGTTAAGAAATACTATCCTCTTTTAATTGTTTAGTATTTTCATAAGTCAAATAGCAACACACACGTGTTTATTTCTAAACTCTCTATTGTGTTCCACTGGTCTATTTTTCTATCGTGGCAGTAGTGCCAAACTATTTTGATTACCATACTTTGAAATCAAGTAGTATATGTCCTCCAAATTTGTACCTCTCTTTCAAGGTTAATTTGGTAGTTCTAGATTGTTTATATTTCCACATAGATTTTGAAATAAATTTCTTAAAGAGAAAAAAAGCAGCTAGGATTTTGAGAGATTGAGTTGAATCTTGAGATCAGATAGTAGATAACTGACATCTAACCACACAGAATCTTCCATTGTATTAACATCGATGATTTCTCAACTAATTCCTGTCTATTTCAGGTTCTTTCAGCAATGTTTTCTCTCTTACCATGTTATACAGCTCCTGCACCTCTTGTATTATAATTATCCCTAAGTATTTAAGTTTTCTCAGTGATGATAAGTCATAAATTTCAATTTCATATCTTAATTCTTATTGTTTGTCTATAGGGATAAATTTATATTGTTTCATGACATCTGAATGTTTTTATGTTTTTGTTTTCCTGTAGCTAAACCCTTCACACAATGCTGAAAAGATGCGATGAAAGAGAACATCTTTGTTTAGCCTCCGATCATGGGCAAAAACATCTAATATTTTATCATTAAATATTATCTGTAGGAACTTTCATATGCCTGCCTTATAAATGGAGAAAGTTTATTTATATTATTAGTTTGTAGAGATCTTTTCTTTTTAGAAATGAATTTTGTCTACATTGTCAAATGCCTTTTCTAAATTTCTGAGCTAATTATATTTTTATATAGCTTTTATTCTATAATGTAATAAATGATCATCTCAATAGATACTGAAAAAGCATTTGACAAAATCCAACACCCATATATGTTAAAAACACTGCAGAAAATCAAAATAGAAGGAACATACCTCAACATCATAATGGAAATATACAATAAACCTACAGACAACATCAGATTGAATGAGGAAAAACTACAAGAATTCCCTTTAAAATCAGAACAAGACAAGGATGCCCACTATCACCACTCCATTTCAATATAGTCCTTTAGAATCTAGCCAGAACAACAAGGCAAGAGAAGGAAATCAAAGGAATACGAATAGGAAAAGAAGAACTGGAATTATCTCTATTTGCAGGTGACATGACCCAAAAAAACTCAACCAAAAGACATTTAGAACTGATTAGGCAAAGCATGTGAATACAACATCAATCTAAAATAATCAGTAGCTTTTCTATATGCCAACCATGAGTCCACTGAAAATGAAATCCAGAAAACAATTCCACTCACAATAACCTCAAAAACAATAAAATACCTTAAAATAAATCTAATCAAGGAAGTAAAAGACCTCTACAATGAAAATGATAAAACAGTAAAGAAAGAAATTGAAGAAAATCTTAGAAGATGGAAGGATCTCCCATTCTCTTGGATAAATATCATGGTATCTTGATAAATATCATCAATATAACATTTACTAAATTTCAAACATAAATTGAATCTTGCATTCCTATGATAAATTCACTTGTTTTTTCACTTGTATACAAAGTTATTTTTGATTTGTTACTATTTTGATAAGGATTCTGCATGTGTATTCATGATCAATATGATTTATAACATTTTTGTAATGGTCTTGTTTCATTTTGGTATTAGAAAATTGGACTATTCTGACCTCATGAAATGAGTTACAACGGTTTTCTCCTCCTACTTCCTGAAATAGTTTATGTAGAATTGATAGTATTTCTTTAAGTGTTTGATACAAAATTCTGGTGAGGCTATCTGTGCCTGGAGTTGTAATTATGGCAAGCTTTTTGAAAATCAACTCAGTTTCTTTGATATTTATTTTGTGTCTTTGTGTGTTTGTGTGTCTGTTTTGAAATTAAGGCTTAGGGAGTATAGTTGGTTCCCCAAATCTTATAGCTGACAAAACATAACTCACATTTAAGATAAGCAAAAAAATCTGGCTATTTTGCAAACGAAGATAATGGTTAGATATATTTATCTAGAGAACTTTTATTATGCTAAATACAGGTGACCACAGATAATGCCAAATTCCCAAAGGGGAGAGAAAATATGTGAAATGTGAAACTCCCCAGGGATCTTGGGGACAACTCATTGCTGGGCTGCCTACTTTGGAATGACCATGATGTGGATGTCAAGAAGCATCCAAGCTGCCTGTCAAGGCTTCTGCTGAGGCCGCAAGACACACTAGGGTAGTGTGAGTGAGCACATGCGCGTGGTTGAGACCAGTTCATACCAGCATGCACAGCAGAGGGAAGGAGGAGTCTGGTGCAGTTGACCAAATTTTTTGACCAAAAGATTACACCCCTATGTTCATCTCCTTTAACACAAACTTACTCTCTAAGATTATCTGACAGAGGCATCTAAATTTTTTAAAGTTTATTTAGACTTTTTAGAAATTTTCAAATGCAAGCTGGGCATGGTGGCGCATGCTTGTAATCCCAGTACTTGAAAGGCTGAGACAGGAGGATTGCAAGTTCACGGCCAACCTCAGCGACTTGGTGAGGCCCTCCGCAACTTCGTGAGACCCGGTTTCAAAATAAAGCATAAAAATAGGCCCGGGGGCGTAGCACGGAGGTAGAATACCCCTGCGTTCAATCCCCAGCACCTCAAAAAAAAAAAAAAAAATAGGACGGGGTGTAGCGCGGAGGTAGAACGCCCCTGGGTTCAATCCCCGGTACTGCAAAAAACAAAACAAACAAACAAACAAACAAAAAAAGAATAAAATAGGGCTGGGGGTGTTGCTTGGAGGTAGAATGCCCCTGGGTTCAATCCCCAGTACCACAAAAAAAGAAAGAAATTTTCAAGTGCAAAGCATCCATGTTTATTGAAAAATAATTTGGAAGCTACAACAAAGAAAAAAGCACAACATGAACAAATGCTCAGAAGCCTACTTTCAGAGTTGACTCTAGAATATTTATCTAATAAAATATGTGTTTTTAATTCTTAGTATCATGCTACATTTATATAATACATTCATTTATATTATAAATATTTTCTAATTAAATTAATAACTTTTTTGAATTTCCACATAGTAAAATATGATACTACCCTAGAATTTATTTAATAACTTGTTTTGATTTTGATTTGCATGAAATCTTTTTTGCATTTTTAAATGTAACTTTATCAGTGCATTGTAATCATACATCATAATGAAGTGCAGAGTGTTAATACATACATATGCAAAGCATGTATGGTGAGCTTCCCCCAGATCCCACCCTATTCCCTCCCCTTGAGATTGGCATTGATAATTTCATGTATGTACACAGTGTCAACTGAAGAATTTCCTTCATCAAATCTCCCTCCCTCTACCCACCTCGTTTCCCTAAACCCCCTCTACTGGGGTTTCTCCTCCTTTTTCTGGGATCCCTCTTGTATTTCAATTTCTCCCTAGCTCCTACATATGAGAGAAAACATATGAACCTCCACTTTTTGTGAATGGCTAACTCAGCATAATATCCTCTAGTTGTATACATTTTCCTGAAAATGATATAATTTTGTTCTTCATGAAATCTTTTTTATATAGTTCTCTGCTATATTTTCTCAGTCTTTCCATACATATAGATTTATATGAACCAAAATAATGAATCTAATGGTATAAATTTGATTAAGGCTATAGAAATCATATTCCTAATATTTTTACAGAGAAATGAGAAAATTTATATCCACAACACACTAATTTGATTACACATTTGCAACCAAATGATTGAATAAAATGTCTGAATATTTGCTAGGTAAAATACTATATTGTTTTATTAATTTTAATGTATATAAATGCCTTAAAATTAAACCTGTAAAATATATTTTGTCACCTTATTTCTGTGCATCACATTATTCTCTTTTCCTATTTACCTCTTTTCTAAAATTTTATTTGTGCATTATAATTATACATCTTGATGAGGTTCAGGGTGATAGAGGCTTACATGCACACATCACTCATTGAACCCTCCCTCCCTTCCCTCCCCATTCCCTCCCCGCTTCCCTCCTTCTTGTGCTCAGCATAGTGACTGACTTTGATAAGTTTGTGTACTTACATCATGACCATTGGGGTGTTTCCCTCTTTCCCCCTTCTACCTCCCTCGATTAGGTCTCCTTCACTCATCCAAGTTTCCTCCTCCTTTGTCAGGAGTCCCTCCTATGTCCCATTTTTTCCCTAGCTTCTGCATATTAGGGAGAACATCCAACTTTTCACTTTTTGTGACTGATTAATCTCACTTAGCATCATGTTCTCCAATTCCATCCATTTCACTGCAAATGACATAATTTTGTTCTTCTTAATGGCTGAGTAAAATTCCATTGTGTACATATCCCATAGTTTTTTAATCCATTCATCTGTTGATGGACATCTTGGCTGGTTCCATAGTTTGGCAATTGTGAATTGTGTAGCTATAAACATAGATATGCATGCATTAGTCTGGTAGTTTGGTTTCCATTCTTTTGGGTAGATACCCAGGAGTGGTATTGCTGGGTTATATGGTAGGTTCATTCCCATTCTTCTGAGGATCCCCCACACTGATTTCCAAAGTGGTTGCACTAATTTGCAATCCCACCAACAATGTTTTAGAGTTCCTACTTCTCCACATCCTCACCAGCATTTGTTGTTGTGTGTGTTTTTAATGATTGCCATTCTAATTGAGGTTAGGTGATATCTCGGGGTAGTTTTGGTTTGCATCTCTCTGATTGCTAATGATGTTGAACATTTTTTTCATACATTTATTGGCCATTTGTATTTATTCTTCTGTGAAGTGTCTATTCATTTCACTTGCCCATTTTTTATTGGATTGTTTGGTTTTTTTTTAGTGGTGAGTTTCTTGAGTTCTCTGTATATTCTAGATATTAG